>BMAU01013115.1:0-50000 GCA_019973935.1 Trichonephila clavipes | reverse complement strand
TTTCGGGAACAAAATGCAGTGAAAAACTAATTATTGAATAAATAATTTGCATTAGTTAATAAAATTAATCATTAATAACAAATACTTAATTAAATTTTACGTACAATATACTTAGAATTATAATCAATCGGGAAAAAAATCAAGGGCTTTGGGGGAGTCAGGACCCCAAGACCCCCCCTCTTGTGTGCGACACTTCTCAGATGCATGGTAAAAATAGTTTTGGTGCTGTGTCAACACGGTGGGGGTCCTTTTTCTATCTGAAAAATCTATCTTTTTCTTCTTCAAAGATGAAGGTGATTTCTTTATCTTTCGGGTGTCAGAAGCCATTAAATCTGATGCATTCAGCACACCCAAAAACGTCAGTTTTTATGACTTTTATTAATTTGTTAATATATAAAACTAGAGAGTTTTTTTAAGTTGTTTTTATAGCATTTATTTTATCTAACTTATAAGAATAATTTTGTATTGTGTTTTTATAAGAAATAAATTTTCCCGATAATTTGTACTCGAAAAATACTCCAAAAAAATCCAAACAAATCCAAGGACATTTATAATATGTATACTATGAGCTCCTTAGAGTGGAACAAACCGCATGCATTAAGATAGTTACATTTATTCCTATTTTATTGCGATTTTTAGCTTAGAACATATAGTAATTTGGACCAAAAATCATTAACACCAAATTTAAATACTTAAAAAATATTTATTTATTAAAATGTTTTATCCTGTGATTTGTGACACTTCTGAAAGATAAATAAGTATATCAATCAAATCAAAATTGTATTATACCCTATGCATTTTTATTTATGGCATTGTTCTCAAATTTGAAAACTTTGCTAAGATTTCATAAAAAATATTATTTTTTCAAAACCCAATGGGGTGATACATGCTACTTAGTTAATAGTTACGACTTTTAAGCCCATTGATGTTCTTTAAAACAAAAAAAACTCTAAAAATCAATTCTTGAAAAATTCATCTCCGAACCTATTTGGATATCTTGAACAAAAATAAATTCTTATCTCGAGATTGATTATGATAGTTAAATGAGCCTCAAACAGCATTATCTCAAAATGGCAATAGGCATATTCATTTAAATGGAATAACTTTAGAATTAGAGAACCGGAATTTAATTTGAAATCAATCTCAAAAGATAAAAGCATAGCAATTTCCAATTCGTTTCAATTATACTTTAGAAAGTTTTAAATCAAATGCAAACAAAAACACATTTCCGACTTTGAACTTTCTCCTCAAATTTAAAAACAAACCCTTCAGTAAACAATGACAAATGTCTCCATTTTCACTCAGAGGACCCAAAGTGTTAAAGGAGGGATGGAGAGAGAAAAAAAAGGAGCGAGAGAAAATTGCAATTTATTTCCTCGCCTGCGCAGCTGACGGTATCTGGAATCCACACAAAGCAAAGAGGGAAAAAACGAATCTCATGCATCTCTATCGGAGAAATTCGTGACGAAGAGTTCTAGTGACAAATCATTTCTGACTGATCACTTCTTGCTTTTCACGAGGGAAGATTAGCTTGACATTAAGTGACCTTTCCTTGTATTGATTTTGCTCTTCTCTCATGGTCAGAGCCAGTTGTTGCTTTTTCCGCCGTTTGCTTTCTCTACGTGCATTTGGGTTTCTTTTAGCTTGCTCCTTTCTCCCAACGCCTCCACCGGTTCATCCCAACTCTCTCCTCTCTCTCTCTCTCTCTCTCTAAGCATGTATTAAGGACATCTGTTTGGGATGAAGGTCAAGACGTAGATTGAAGAGTCTTCGGAGTTATTGCCTGGCCGTTGTGATGAAGGATTTTAGTAAGATGGATATATGGTTGATAAGAAATGATACGTTAGATCTTATATTTATCATTTAAGTATATTCTTTCGTAATCGTAGATCAGGTAAATTGGCAGCAGGGCTTAAGAAACAAAACACGATTCCAATTAAAGTCAGTGTCCGTAGAAAATAAAGAAAATCAAATTTTACGACAATTTAAAAATACAATGAAGTATTTGAACTCTTGAAATTCCAAAGTAAATGCAAATTACAAAAACACTTTTAAAGCTCATAAGAATTAGTCCTCAAAGATTTCATCATATTATTCACACGCATGAACATTTTATCGGCGCATCACAAGAGTTTGTTCCTAGTATCAGTATATTTCTCATAATTACCAAATCGGCTATTTTTCTTCATAAGGTATTTACGTTTCCATTTATTGCTGAAAATACTTTGTAGTTCTCTCGTACGTTGGAATAATAATAGTTAACTTAATATAAGAAGAAAGTATGTACAAGTCACAAAGGAAAATTAACTCTTTCAAAGTTAGAAACTGCTCCAAAAGTCTAAGTTTGAATCACCCCATTTAAATTACGAATGGTAATACTTCCACTATAAGTGAAAGCGCAATTCAAGATACAATCTATCCTACGCCCATTTTTAATGCATTACCCTTAGTTCATCTAAAATATCTCATTAAACATAAAATTAAAATGTGAAGCTCATTTCCCGTCTTTTTATTATTCTTGTAACAGCTTAAGGGGAAAAAATTGGCTCATTGAAAGAAAAATAGACATGGAAAAATAAAATCGAACCAAATCAAGTAACTAAAACTACAGCAAATTTTACTGTCTCCCATTATTTATATCTCCATTCAATAAATAATACCACTACGTTATTACAGATTAATAAAGAGATGTTCGGCATCAAAAATATCAAATTGAGACATGAAATCAAAATGCTACTTAGAATTGTTTATTACTTTTGAATTTAGGTTTATAATTTGGACACTTTTTTATTACTACTGCATTTAGCTTTGCTTTTATATCGATGCGAATTTTAAATTAAATTAAAGTCTCAGAGAAATCATTCATAAAACTCTAAAGAAATCAATGTCTGAACACTTTAGATATTACATTTTTTAATATTAACATGGAAAAATTATATAAATTCTTATTAAACATTTATCAAACCTTAAATACAAGAAATGTGTTATAAAAAATTACTTTCTAGCATTACATAGCATTTTAATGAACTATATAGCATCGTCTTCACAGTTATAATAATGACACACTAATAAGTAGCACCTTTATACAGAGTTGAAACTTTTTGCAGAAAAATAAAAGTTTTAGGCGTAGTTTTATTCAAATTAGATGCTGAACAGGCACCGTGATCTACTTATATTTCCGTGGCGGAAATACGTCAAATAGAAAATTCCAGATGAGACACAACATTGAAGATATATTTCCAATAAATCTATCGTTATGGAACTCAAGAGCTTCCGAAATCTTGATCTGATATGAGTTGAATAGTTCACGCAGCAGAATTTTAAATTTAAAAATCAGATAAACTTTAATTTTTGTTTGATTTTTTAAAGATATCTTAATAAAACAAACGAACTCAAACTTGTTCCTTTTCCTCCTTTTTCTTTTTTGTACGCGATATTGCGTTTTTATGTTTTTATGTTGTATATTAAAGAAGTCTGTCAAATGCATATGATGAATCTCAAAATTGTGATACTTTTATTTATGCATTTTGTTTAGAAGCGCACTACTTGCACGACACAAATAAGAAAAGTATTTTCTTCCAATCGATACTATTTCTGAAAGGACTCAAAAATTCCTTAATGAGCTTTCGCCTTCTATGCCTGGTTATCGCGATATGTACAAGGGGCTAATCAATAAACTGTCGTTGCAAAAACTGATCATCAACTACATTGCATCACAAAAAAATGCCAAATCTGAATTACAAGATAGCATCTTCAACTCACGAAAGTAATTTTCAAACAGAGAAAATCCACGTTCTTAATCATGAAGAATAGCTTTTAAAGCACAATATTTGATGTAAGCAAATAAAAAATTTTAAAATGTTCCTGTGCGTATATTAATTTTTCCTTGTTTGGAGAACTAATTTCTAACTATAAAGTGAGATTACAAATTACATAGTTTTACATGTAGGACATTTTTTTACGGTACCATTTTGTCGTTTAAATTTTAAATGTGTTACATTAAATATATTTTCTCTATCGTAACTAATTAATATCTATCGAAAGGTGACATTTTTGTTCTTTAGTCATACAATTCAATTAATCTTAAGAAAACATTTTACAAAAGAAAATTGTGAAATGTTATCAAATATGTATGAATTATAAACGAGGATAAAATAAAGGCAAAATGGATCTATTGTAATCAAAAATTAAAAGAAAATTACAACTTTTTTCATAACATTCTATTTTAATCCATGTGTCTTTTACACAACATTTTATAAAATAGCAAACATTTTATTAGAAAAATTTGTTGTTTCAGTAAAACTATTTTATTTTTTAAAATTTTATAAAATATTTGCTTATGGCTGAGTTGTATAAATTTAGTTAAGGTTGAAGGAGTTTATATTTTCCTTTTTTAGTAGAACAGTATTTCAGTATTATTTCTAACTACATATAGATTTAATATTTTAATACATATCACTACAGAATTCTGGTAATATCTATTTACATGATTTAACAATGCATATTTCTACCAAGTAAAATGCCAGCACCATACATTATTAAGAAGTCTTAATGTTTTCAAAGAATAGGTCTCAGGGGCAAAAGTAAAGAATGTCTGAGCTGCAACTAGTGAGGTTTATAGTACATTACTGATGACTGAGCAATTACTTTACTTTGCATTATAATTCGTTCATTTAGGTAAAGTTTTCCCGTGAGAATAAATTCTGATTAGTTTTCGCAAACAGTAAACATTATGTGAAACAAAATGAAGTAAAATTAGACGGTTTCATTTTCCAAATATATTTTATCATAGCAGGTATCTTGAACAAACTTCAAGAAAATGTTGTGAATCAAAGAATTGTAAAATATATTTTCGAAATATGTGTAATTCTAAATCCATGTGTTTGTGTAAAGTTTAATAATAATAATAAAAAAATCTAATAATGTTAATTTTAGCTAAAAATACAAGTAATACACATATCTCAACGTTATTTTTATTGCATAAAATTGATAAAAAATAAAATTTGAAATGAACATTTTAGATATTTAAAAGTGGGCATTTCTTCTCTAAAATATAAAGCCAGATCAGTTATATTATGACCCAAAAAGAGTTATTCAAATGTATATAAATGCATTATATATTATTCACAAGATACTTGTGTTTACAAACATCTCTCGTAAGCAAATATATTTAAAAATAGCATTTTCTTAAACTTTTCTCATGATTTTGATATTTATGTGTCCTTAGAGTTCTTGATTCCAAGAATTGTTTTGAATCGAGTGTATTGAAACGCACCGAGTTCACTGCATCCTTGCAACAATATACTGCTTGTGGGTAAAAGAATTTCAGAGGGAAGTACGCTTCCCAGCAGAAACTTGAATAAGTTTTTGACACCTATGAGGATGTGAGCAGGGTTGCCAAATTGATGACTTAATAGCCTTTGTCGATAGATTTAGTAAAAAGTAATATCATCATCAAGAAATCTCAGGAAACGATCCTTCTGGAAATTTCCATAAGGCTATGTATGGGACCTTTCATATATAATCTGGTTGTATGGTGGCTGTGATATGACAATCTGCCTGAGTTCCTATTAGTGGAACCTGTTCCAGAGAGCCAATTCTAGAGCGCTGTAAAGCTGGTTCATACAAGTTAATTTTTCCAATATTACAAATAAAGTGGTACAATATTTATTTGTGTATATACGTCATTTGTCTTTGTGTCGTCATTTGTTTGCCCTTGTCTATTAATAAATTTATTATCATTCAATCAATTGGAGTTATCAGTTACTTTTCGTCCGATGCAATAAGGATTACCTTTGGGGGAATGCAATTCGATAGTTGAAAAATTCAAGAAGATAGATGACTTTTCCAAGATCTTCTTATGTAAGTCTTAATTAATATATGAAATACTTACTCCAGAATATCACCCTAACAACAGTAAGTAGACTACAAAAAAAAGGATAGATCACAGGAAGATTTTTCACACAAGTTATCATAAGATTTGTGGTGTTGAAAGCTAATCCGAAATTAGAATAAATTTCATATTCGTTTATGATTGAAGAATAATTCATATGAGTTATATTTGCAATGCAAATTAATAAATTATCATTAGGGGTGATATTATTATCTCAGCTTATTATTGGTTATAATATTTTGTTCCTTAATCTAACTTTAAAAAACTTTTTATTCCTGGTTATAGTTTTCACCAATGCATATATGTGTGTTTCTGCTTCACTTATATCTTTCGTTTACTCGCCATGTTTAACTTTCAAGTTAATTCAATTGATGAAATTATTATGTACGAAAAAGAATTCCATGAATTTTAGAATACATTGATATTATATATTCTTATTATTATGAAAATTATATTTTATAGATTTTAGTATGCATTGATATTGTATTTCCTTATTATTATGTAAATCCGCATTTTTATGTAAGTTTTCTTCCTGTTCTTTATATATAATAAATTTCATTTATTATTTAAACCTATCAAGAACTCTGTTAATTATTCTGAATTCCGTTCTATAAAAATCACGTACCCAACCACAAAATATCTTTAAAATATTGTTCTTATCGAGTTACTGAATTCTAAGGTGCGAAGTTCTGGTTTAGAAATACTTTTACAAATAAAATGTTCTTTAAACGGGGATATTAACTGAAAACTTCAAAAGTGCTATAGAAAAGTTGTACATTTGATTCTTAAGCTTAATTTTCTAAAGTAAAAGAAGCAATATATATACAAATATATGTTTATTTAAATCAAAATTAGTTGTCACTTAAAAGACGTATCAACAACACAGATATGTTATCCATTTTTGAATAAACGTGCTTATTTTTTTTTCTTTTACATAACAATTTCTTCACCTAATCTCTTTTTCAAAAATCACAGCACAAAAAAAAGGAAATTTTATGTAAAAACTGTATCCATATGAAGTTTCAGACTACGTGTAGAAAGACAGGTATTTTTTTATTCGTAAAATTTCAAGTGTTTACCAAAATAAGTTTTTTAAGGAACCGGATCTCCACATTTCTGCTCTGGCGAACGTCACCAGTGAGAAACTGCCACTCTCGGACGAACGCAATTGCTCAGATTCTGAAAATTCCAATTTCCATGTCTCCATTGAACTGGGAAGCAGGAAATTAGGCTCTCTGTCTCCCACAACTCCCCTCTTCTCGGAGATGTACAGATATTTCGAAAGAAGATCCCCACAAACGGAAAAAGCTGTCACAGAAAGCAGCAGTAAAACGGGGGAGTGAAAAAAAAACCATACGTTTTGCACGCCTCAATTATTTCGCTCCTGAACCCCTGAAAAGTTTCTTCTCCTTTATTCTTCGTCTACCGGGTCCCTCTTATGTATATTTTTTCCTCCCTGCTATTCGTCTTTCTCCCCTTATCTGCTCTGGAGTTCCGTGCTGTTTTTGCTTTGTTTGCCTTCTGATGCTCCCTTCTCCTTGCAATAACACTGCGAGAAAATCGTTTCTTCTCTCTATCTGCAAGTCTAAATAGGAAAACAGACCAAGTTTTCTCTGGTTATCCGCTATTATTTCTTTCCGTCCAATAAATGAGGCGCTATAATTATTTCCTTTCCAAGAAGATTTGTGTCATTTGATAAACTCCAGAGAGGTACGGAACCTTTTTAAGCACCAGACTTTTGGCACAAGAGCCAAATCCGAAGTGACAGTCGGAGTTTATTTACTTCAACTGCGCTGAAACACTGGTTAATGTTTCATTTTAGAAGTAAGGCGAAACAAAGAGCTAGGAAGTTGCATCGTAAATAATGCTTAACAATAAATGCATCCAAATAGTGCGCTGAGTTCCTTTTTTTTATCTTATTCTGAATAATCATGGATAATTAATTTTGGTATTTCTTAGTAAAATGAAAAACTAAATGATCTTTCAGACTGGATGAATGTAGACGAAATCAGGATGTTTCATACAGTTGTGATAGTCAGTATGCATATTTAAATCATAACGTAATTAACTAAACAATAAATATTTAAAGAGAAGTATATTGCTTAACATATATTCAATAATATTTGTGCTCATTTTATCTGGTTTTATTTCTTTCCCTCTACGAATTTCCTTTGCCTAATGGATTTGATTCTCTGTATGATCCTCATACAGACTCACATTGCTTAAATAATTTCAAATTTAACTATATAAATTGCTGTGTGTGAATTTCTGTTAATTTTGCAACATTTGATTTTGTAACTTATAAACCTTTACTGGAATCTTAATCATCAACAACTGAATAGTATCCCATATTCTTTGTATAATTTCTGAGTATTAAATTTGAACATTATTTAAACTGTATATTTTATAAGATTTTACAGTTTATACTGAATCATTTTGATCATTTCTGGTATAATTGTCAAACTTCTCTCTTTACAAGTTCTCGGTAAAAGTATTTTTAAAACGCTGGACTATAGAATTCCACCAACAATTTAAAAGTTAAAATAAAAATCTTCATTTAAAATATGGATAGCGTGGTTGTTATTTAAAGGAAGTTGAATTTCTTTTAAAATTTATAGTTATATAGAAAAAAATAAGGTTCTAAAAATAATATATGTAGCACTAATTTTATTTTAATTTAGTGCTCTAATTATATATATAAATAATTTTTAATTTTAAAAACATAATTGTCTCCAGTTTTTTTGCTCTTAAAAAGTTCTAAGCATTGATGAAAAGTAAAGACTAAGTAAGAATAGAACGCGGATATGAAAAAGTTTTAAATAATGAAAAATACTTTTACAGGGCACATATAAAGCAGCCACGTTTAAGTATCGTTTTCTCAAATAAAAAAGGGTTAAATTAAAAAGTTTTATTCAAAAAGAAATCTAAAATAATGAAAATAAAAGGGTTTGCCTATAAAAAACTAAATACGAAGAGTTTGAAATCTTACTTAAAACACTTATTTGTGCTCAAAACACATTTTTTTTAAAATTTTAGTAAGCTATTTATTTTATTCTTACACTTTTACACATACATGAAAAAATATCATTTCAGATTTCTTTTTTATTTTTTGGAATTTTGAAAGAAAAAGAAAAGCCCCGAAGAAAGACCAGTTGAAGAAAAGGTCCAGGACAAAAAGTAAAGGATTTCATACAAGTAAAGGTTTAAGACCTTTGTGTGGGTAAAGGCTTTTAAGAGAGATGGAGTAACAAAAAGACAACAAAACAATCAAGAACCTTGGGGGTGAATTGTAATAGAAAAACTGGGAAAGACTTTCTGATAGAAAATAAGCTTGTATTGATTTTTTTTAATTTTACTAAGACTACAAATTGTAAACTACAATATAGAATAAATTAAATGTATTAAACATCTACAGATAAATTTAATTTTCACTATCCTTTTTCGAAAAACCTTTCTGTGTATACAAGCACTAATTACTAAAAAAGGTCTCTAAAAGTACTTAACATCTATAATTCATGTTTAATTAATCATTTAAAATTCTAAAAATTAAGTGAATATATAGATCATTAAATGCTTCTTATATATAAGTAAAAAGAACTTCAAATCCAATAATATAGTAATCTATAAAATGTCTTATCTTTCTTTGTTTCGTTGTTCATTATAAGGAAAAGAGTGGAAATTTAAATAATCAAGCTTATTAATATAATGTTAATCCAGCATAAGCATTCTGGGCAACAATATTAACAAAAGGAATACGGGTATATATATGTACAGTAAGATCCCACTTTAACGAACCCCTATTTAAAGATTAATAAAAAATGAACTAACGAAATATGTCAATAGCTGAATTTCTTTTATTGGTAGAATCAAAAAAGATTTTCAAACATCTATCAGACAGTATTTTAAAATTTTTAATTAACTGACACGTAATAATTCATCAATAGTATTTTTAACTGTTGAATAAAAAGAGTAAAATTCCTAATTATGGATATTTTTTTAGTTGCGCCTTGCAGAATTTCCGAAAAGGGTAAATGCAAAGAAGTGTATTTTCTTTGGACCTTGATATAACGAATAAACCCGATTTAACGAACGAAATATTTGGTCCCGATTAGTTCACTAAATCGACGTCTAATCGTATACATACATCTTATTTAAGTTAAACAGAGTTGATATAATGCTACTTTTATGAAAATCTCCAAAACCTTTAGGTGATGAATGTAAAAAAATCTTGTCACTTTGGCCCAAAGTATTTTTATAAAGGTTTACTGATGCTAAAATTTGATAACAATGAAGGAACCGAACCAACCTCTAATAGTCATGAATTACTTTGAAATGAATTTTATTGTAGGGTAGGGGTATTATCTATCTAAAATAAGAGGCGGCCATCAAAGAAGAGAGTCTGCAAAATGGAATTAACGGGGTCCTGGAATACGTTCAAGGGGGTTCAGTCGATTACCGATATCTCAAAAAGGTTATTGGTCCTAAACATGAAGAGATAGTGTTCAACAACATCTAAGATCCACATACATTCTTTGTTGTAGAAGACAAGTAGTCCGAAGGGGATGCTTTTTCAGGATTTATCAAATCTATATTATTCCTGTGGTGGGAAATAAAAGGAACAAACGATTTATCATACCATATTACGTATGTTATAAAATCAAGGTTACCGTTGTGATATTCTCTGCACAAGTGTATATGTTTTCAACATGCATGTCAATAACAAAAATTTTTCTATTGTGCGTTAAATTCCTAAAGAGGACTATTCTTCTCGAAATAGAATCTTCACGGCTAATGTTTCAATTTGCTGTTGGCTCAGCTGGGTATGTAGGGTTTTGACGAATAATTCATGCGACTCTTTGCTGATCCATCTGTTGGCTTACTTTCCGATCTACGGTTTCCACACTTAGTAGTAATATGTACTCTTTAATTATGGCCATAATTGTAGACAAAGTTTCGCTTTCGTTTTAAGAGAAAAATTTAACTAGTAAAATACTTGTAATACTTTTCTACCAATTGTCAATATCTCACAATTTAAGATAATATTGCACAACTAGATGTATTTTCTATAATGTGAGTAGCAGATAAATTTTTTTCTATCATATTCATACACATAGATTTACTAAACAAAGGCGCTTACAGGACACTAATAATTAATAGGCTCTTATGCAATTATTTAATAAGCTTCTCCTTTTATTTTTTCTAACATTTGTAATTCAATTAAACGAATTAGCGGTAACATTAACTAGTGATATATCGTTATTTTGTGAAGCTTCCTTTTAATATTATTTTTATTTGCGTAAACGTAACTAATGTATGACTACATAGTTACAAGGCCGGGATTTGGTTATGTAAGAACATGCCTTCTATCTATTTATTATAACAAAATGATATTTAAAGATATTCTTAGATTATATCAAATGCAATTGGTAATTTTATTTCCCTACTGTTTCAAACAAGTTCAAAGAATATTTCTTAACCGAACGTTAGTCTAAAGTACAAAAATTACAAATATTCGGTATATAAACACTTTTTTCTTTAACGTTTTAAATGTTTTCTTCTTGCTACTTTTCAATAACGAATATTAGACTTGAAATACATTTTGCGTTTTATTTTGTTATAGAAATTAAAAACGGACACAATTTCTAGATAATTTATATTACTATTAAACAGTCTTCATTTTTCTGAAAAAAAAATTTTAATTAATAAATAAATGCTGTTATTCCATTTATTTATATGTTATGCTACAGAATCTTTTGTTCTCCTTAAATGTTCAATTAAATAAAAATCATGGTATTATAATAAACTAATTTATTATAATAAAACTTTAATTCATATTGAGTAATATTAATAATATAGAAATATTTTTCTATTTACAAATCTGAAAAACTCTTTCTCACAGCTAAACAATTGTAAAAAGGAATTACTACAAAATTGCCAATAAATTTACTTCAAAAGTTTATTATCGCAGAAAGCTTAAAAATTCAGCCTTTTCCATAGTTTTCGTCCCCAAGACTTAATATATGTATGGTAAAGACTCATATTTAAAGACTTCACTAAATTTGTTTAATTTCGAAAGGCATAAAACATCATAAAAATTACTAAATAAATAAAATAATTTTCATTGATATATTTGTTTATCAAACATTTCTCACTTGTAGCTAGTACAAGTTGTATATATCACCACAGAATCAAACACTTCATAAACCATTAATGAATCAGAAACATCTCCGTCAAACTCAATCCTTTTCAGAGGAATTTATCTCATACAAAGACCAAGTTAAAAGAAATCACCAGCTTATATGAGTTCCACACGCCTAAGCCTTAAGTATCAATGCCATTTCCCGAGAGTTGATCTGAAAAATTCATCAACGATATGAGCAAATATACGGCACCAGTTCCGGATGTATTCTCTAAGCCCCGCAGCAGTAAATAAAGCTCTCACCATTTATAATAAAATAATCGGAATCAGATCTAAGCTTTCTAATCGAGGACACTCATTGAAGGACCAAATAACACAATAAAACTTAATGACTCTTTGGATGAGCTGAAGGGACTTTTTTTGGTCGTAAACCTTCATCCATACAAAGTAACCGAAAGAACAAAAATATCGACGTAGAAAAAAAAAGAATTTTCTGGCTTCTTGTTCTTTCATTTGTGTATTTCCTGCTTCTCCCCGCGGCTTCTAAAAAGAATGAAGGCAGAGTGAGCGTTATTGGAGGAACTCTTAGTCTAGCTAGATAATGTTTTTAGATTATCTTCGACCATTACGGGACGCCGAAGTGGGCTTTTTCGTTGACCCTCTGTTTTTATTGCTCGTCTACGGGCAGAAAGTAACTTTGCGAAAGGACTGCATTTAGATTTATTTTGCGCTGAGACAATTCTGTGTTTGCCAGGAATAGTCGACGACAAATTAAAATGCCGCAGAGATTTCTGCAATATAAATAAAGGAGAGAAGTAAAAGAATTTTAAGAAAAAGAAAACTAGATGCATACTTTATTAAGATTCTTTTAAGAGAATTCTATTCACAGAAAACCCTATGTTATAACTAGTATAATTATAGTTATTTATACTTAATTATTTTTAAAATAAATATTGCCTAGATTGCTTTCTAAATCATCTAAATAATAGAGAGTTTGTGAAGTCTGTTTTAATCAAAAATATTACTTTTACCCCATCCAGTATAGTGGTTAGTGACGCTGACTGTAATGCCGTCGGGCCTGGGTTCGATTTCCGGAGAAGGCATGGATGTTATGTAGTGTTTTGGGGGCTGGGGAATACTCTAAAATATAGCCATTGAGCTGTTAGTCCTCTCTGGGGAGAATTCTGACTATCCCCAGGGTATTTTCCCTCAAACTTGAAGTGAAACCGAGCCAAATCACCTTGACGCATGTATGGTGCTCAAAGCTACGGGTAACGACCGGGATTAAAATAGTTCCTTTCGCGATGAATTTCATGGGGCATGATCTGATGTTAATGTTGATAAGTAACTACAACACATTTGTTAGTAACAAATTAGCATTTAACATTCCATAATAGACTATCTGCGAGGTCTACTTTCTCTACCCCAGAATTTTCTTCTGTTAAATCAAATTGGCATTTTAAGCTAGAACAACGTCTCAATACACGTGAACATCACTAACTAATAATACATAAATAGTCAACGAGATAGATGAGTGTAGATGATTGTAGGCAACATTGATTCGTGCCAGTGGATCTTAAAGCCATATTGTTGTATCCCCTTTTGGAATACAAAACCATATCTGTTATTAAATCATCAAAGCGAAGGGGTTGCATCTTGTTTAGATAAGTAACAAAATTTATAAATTCTATTTTGCTTGTAGTAATTTCTAGTGTCGGATTAAGAAAAAATAAATTTTTGTGTTTCTTGATGGTAATCATTTCGAATTTGATTTAATGGTTTCCAAGTCCCGGTGGCCTGGCGAATAGTCTATTGTTACAACAGATACGAATGTAATTTACTTATTTAGCTCCATGGTGTTAAATAATAACAATTCATAGAACGCATCAAAGTACAAATATTTTAATCATATTTAAATGAATATTACTATAAACAATTAAAGGAAATGTAAAATATTCTAAATTATATATAGTTAAATGGAATTCAAATGCATATAGAATTATTTACACAAATATTTTTTTTAAATTTATAGCTTTGATTTTTAAGTATTGATAAAAAAAGTTTTTCACCTTTTATTTGGAATTAAGTTATATAATAGAAGTATACACCTTTCTAAAATATAAAAGGTTTTCAATATATTTTTTATGAAAATAAATATCTTGTCCATAAACCTTTACTACAAGAAAACATACATTTGCATTTCAATCATATTTTACTGTACAGCATGGGATTACATGGATTTGATTGCAACGCATAAATCACTAGTTTCTGAATTTTATCTTGAGTAAAATTTGTTTTTGGTATACATCCTTTTGACAAAAGAAAAGGTTTTATTTTCATCGAAGCTGAACAATAAATCTGGGAGTTGAATTTTAGTTCTTTGAATTTCTTAAGCTATGCGCTGCCTTATCGTTTTTGATTAAATACGAAAATATTTTTTGCAGAATCATTTAAATATTTATTTTTAAGCTTTCGTAAAAAAAATAAAACGTTGCATTATATTTTAGAAAAATAATATCCCTATATATTATTTAGAATTCTCCATAAATAAAAGTGTATTGTTGAATTTTGAATAAATTGTTTTCCTGCAGATTTAAAGTCGAAAGAGTTGACAATATATTTATTAATGGTTACTCTCAAAAACGAAAAAGGAAGAAAAAACTCTAAAAATATCCTTAAATAAGTAAATAATGAATTCAGAGCAGAAATCTCACAAGCACAATTAAGAAAATTTTTAAAAGAAGAAATCAATCATTGATGAGTTAATAATTAGAATGACAAAAAATAATGAAATAAAAAAGGTAAATTAATAAAAAGAGAAAAAAAATTTAAAAATACTAATTTAAATTACAAAGAAAGTAAACTTTGGATAAAAAGCAGAAAAATAAAAATTTGAATATCAGGATCCTCAGTTTTTGCTCACTAAATAATTTTTGTTTTAATCTTATCATAATTATGCAGCTATTTTATTCGTATGACATCTGAAGTATTAAGTGGTGTACTAAACTCTACAGATCTACGAGGGGGGGTGCGATCATATTGAAAAGTCGAAAACGAAAGATAATTTTTAAAAATTATAAGTTACTAAACTCTTAAACAAACAAAATGCATTCTGACATAATAAAAAATTAAAATACACATTTACATTGATATATTACACTTATAAATGTATCAGTGCTACACAAAGTATTTTATGATTAATTTAACAATACTAAGTAAAGAACAAGTTTAAGACACCCCATGGTGTGGTCATATATAAAATTAGATACAAAAATTAATACTTATTTTGATAATTTGTATATACCGTTTTCCACGTAGGCGCGCTTATGTTATGTATTGGGGGAAGGGGGGAATAAAGAAACAAATATAATATGAAATAAGTAAATCCTTCACAAACATCCTCAAGATCCGTTTATTGCATTCCAAAGCCTTCGGAATAATTTTATCGATGGCAGTGCACAGAAACGATTGCACGGAAAGACGTACATATACGTCCGGGGGAAATATTCGCTTTGTCTGAGCGAGACGTTTACATACGCCGGGGGTACTTTAGAGGTTAAAGTCGTATCATAGTTTTAGCGTCTAAGTATAGTATTAATGAATTCAACACATTGTTATAGCATGAGGGGGACGCGATGAAAATTGTGATTGAATATTGGGTCTCGAATACTGCAACTTCAAGAAGCACTGGACTAACTTGTTTGTTTTAATTCAATACTCACAAAACTGCTGGTAAAATTCCCGTACGCGTAAGCAAACTGAATCCAGTAGTTCTGCCTGAGTGAGTGAATGAATATTAACGTCGCACTCCTAAGCTAGACGAGACTGTTTTGCGACGGACCTCGTAATTTTGAACGACAGTTAAGTGACAAGGACGACACTTGAACTGGCACCCCCATCTCCTAACTACCACACTACACCAACGGGAGGACGCTTGAGCTCTTGACAGATTTGATGTGCATCGCTACCCTACAAGGCGGGTCTTTAGTGGTACTGGGCTCGAGCTCATGATATGCATGCCATGATCTGATACCTTAACCATTAGGCTACCTAGCAGTTCTGCAAAAACTAATGCAAAACAACATCTTTTCCTAAACTGGAGGCTGATATTGTACTACCTGTTCTTCAAATTATAAGAAATACGAATTCTATTAGTTTTACATGAAAATCTTGAAATTATGATGAAAAACATGCTTGTGAAATTTTTGATATGAGTATATCCCCGGAGAGATTTCATTCAGATCTATTGTGTGAATGTACATTCACACTACCTCGAATTAGTACATTATTCAATATAAAAAACAGTGTAAAACAAAAAAATATTTTTATTATTAATTCAATTTTTCAAGTACTTCTTTAAGGCACTACACGTCAAAAAAAGCATCCAAAAAGTTAATAAACGAAATAGTAATAATTAGTAAAAGTCAACTACCTCTCAGGTATTTAATCTCAAGAATTGGAATCCCGAAACTATTGATTTGTGTTTAAAGTCTCATTAAAGAAAAGAAATTTTTTAATTAAAATTTTGGAATCTTCAGTTCCCTTTCTTAAATTATATACTGCAAGTTATGCTAAGCTTAGTCACATATTAGATTCCACAGTCAGTTAAGAACGCTCATGTGGATGAGAAGAAATAGAAGAAGAAAATGGAAGATATGCAGCCCTTCTTTTGAAATAAACAGTGTTCATTTGAAATCATGTCGAATAATACTATACTATTCGAATTAATTGGGACAAACATTTTTTCTTGTCTGAGTTAGTATGTAATTACCAGTTATGTCCCAAACCACCTCGAACCGGTTATATCTGCCTAGAAGTAATATAACGGATTGACATTGACTATAATTTACCCGTTTGATTAGTTTTAGTACATTAGTAGTTCAGTTGTGAGCATTTCAGTGCTAGAGCTGGTGATTATAATTTTGCGTTCCACGTAACACGAGTTAACTTTGTTTGTTCAAAGATGGATATTTCTCCGAGGAAGCGTTCTAAAACAAATACTCTTAATGAACATACTTCTATGACTGTGAGAGATATAGCTGCGGTAGTTGGTATGGGTAAATTAAGTGTTTCAAGAATTTTAATAACATTTTAAGATTTTTGATGACTGTTTCCAAAAAGAAAAGGAATATGTGGGCTCAAACGGAAAGTTACTCCAAGAACGGATAAAATTCTAATAAGAAACAGCAGAATAAATCAAAGTAAGGCAAGCACAGACCTTCGAAGGGATTTATTGGATTATGGTGTTGAAATACGTACCTCAACTGTACCGAAAATGGTACTGGAAGTTAGCCGTAAGACATCAAGACCGAGTAAAAAGTAATTTCTAACTGAGAAAATAATTAAAAAACATTTAGTATGTTAGCATGCACCAAAACTACCTATCCTGGACTGTTTACGACTCGAAGAAGATGAGTTTTAGTGATGAAACGCATTTATTTGTGCAAGGATACAAATCAAGTATAGTTAGACGAGGTGAAGTTGAAACTCTGCTGCCAGGTCATATTCAACAGACTGCAAAACTCCCTCCTAAACAGATGTTTTGGGGAACTTTATAATAAATGACACTAAAAGCTTAGTTATTTTTAAAGGCATGATGCATTATTTCAAATGCATATAAATATTAAGCAATAAAATTGTTCCCTCGATGGAAATATTTGATGGAACATTTCGACATGCTTTGTCTTCTTGTCGCAATTCGATATTGGTTCAGACTTTTATGAGATAAAATAAAAGTGCTCAATTGGCCTAGTAATTAACCAGACCTAAATTCTATTGAGAATTTATTACATATTCTCAAGAATCGTTTAGCTAAGATGAGTTGTTCGACAATAGAACAAATGATAAAAAATACAATACTAAAAGTACTGATTCCACGATGACAAAGTTAACAACATGTGCGCTGCACAAGTAAAGTTAATACCAAAACGTGTTGAAGAGATCATTAGGTCATTTTTGCTGCAGGAAGACATACTTCGTACTAATCTGAAGATTTTTCTATCTACTTAGAGTATGTAATGATTAAAAGCTAGGGTTTTTGATAAATCATTTTTTACCATTTGTCCCAATTAATTCGAACGGTATAGTATAAGATATTACCTGACATGGATTTCAGTAAACTAATTTTATAGTATAAATAACATTTTCGAGTGAAAAATAATGCTCCTTTATTTACAAAAAAAGTTATATTATTTTACTTAACAAATTATAAATATTCATTACTATTTTATAAATTTGAAACATAATTTAAAACTATATTTACGACATATATGAAAATTGTTTATAAAGATTAGTGATAAATAAAATGCCTTTATTTCAACACTAGTTTGAACATCTCTTTCATATTTCTACACATATTTATTGCTTCTTATAAGTATTGATTTCTATCTCATCTCTTAAGATTTATTTTGCATAGAGATATTTTTTATATTATAAAACTCTTTATTTAATTTCTGATATACAAATATTCCATGCTATATTTATTTCACATTAAACAACAGTATAGAATTTCGAAACGTATTTAGACACAGGTTGTTTATTACATTAAAGATTCAATTATAAGTTATTTTTTCCAACATATTACAAGTTCAATCAATGATATTAATTTTAATTAATTATATAAGATTATTTCTATTAAGGAGAATTGAAATCGTGCGTTGGATGTATCGAAGCATAATTTTTAATCCCCAGATACTTCTCTCTGAGGAATTCCTCAGAAGTATCGTCTAAGAGCCTAATGATTAATCACCTTTCATGGTATCTGTTATTCAGAGATAAATACCAACGAGAACATTAGAAGATAACAGAATGGTTTTATCTGTGGTACAGTATTACTCAATCTGTGGATTGGAAATGCTTGTAAATTTCTTAATTTTCTAATTTCCACACGATATATTTTCCAATTGATTTTCTCTCTCACAATAACATATATAATTCAAATACTATTTTATAGTCTTCGATTGTCCAAAAAATTTGAAGCAAAGTTTATTCCGTATATAAACCAAGTTTAGATAATTTCTAATTAATTATGAAAAGGTACAAATTCTCTCTCTCTCTCTCTCCTTCGAAACTGATATTTTTATAACACCTATCGAATTTCAGAATGATTTCCTTATCCCTTAAATGACCATTATGGTAGCTAAGAACAAATATTAGTATGTAACTGTTTAGTTTAGTTTATTTAGATGTAAAATAAATTTAAATCATAAGAAAAATGCATAACAATGTGCATTGGTGTTTTTAAATCAATGTTTTAGAGTTTTATCACACACACACAGACATTAGTTTTTATTTGTTCAAATATACCTAATTATTACACAAAATTATACTTGCCGAATATCATGAAACGTGAATAAACGCAGTAATATATTATTACACGACGCATTAATAAATAAGAGTATGAATATGAATTCATCTTTTTGTGTTGAGCCAGTTGATTTGAAATCCCCCCCTCTAAACGTGTTGCTGTTGTTGTCGTGTATAACAAAGTGAAGAGGTTGTAATAATAAAACATAAGGATATAGTCAGATATTGCCAAAGGCGTGAATCAGGTACGATCCGAGTAATGAATGTCCATGCTAAAGTCATTGTCTATTTTAAAAAGGGCACGAACAATAGAAGGACAGCTAAAAAGGTCCAAACGTAGTCATTTACGTAATTGCTCAAGACATGCATTGTACTTTGACAATGTGTATAAAAAATTCAGATAAGAGTATAATTTCATCCGACAATTACCAATTTTAAAGTAGGGAAAATGTTTCCCTTTCAGTCGTGCAGATATTAAAAATTTAAATAGAAAATATAGAACCTAATTTATTTGTTTAGAACATATGAAGAGCATGTAAATAACTAATGTTCAACTCATAATTTGAAACCTAACAAAGGATACCACTTTAATACTATATTTTTTATCAGGATAAAAAACATTAAATTCGTATATTACTTGTCAAATATATCACATTCAGTAGCACACACAAAAATGTTTCAAGGAGGGGTCAAGGGTTGAAAGTCCACCATTTTGGTATCATGTTCCAATACACCGTCCACCATATTATTTTGATTTTGTCGATTATCAAGAACAAAAATAATTCAAAATTAATTATTGAATAATTAATTAGCATTAATTAATAAAATCAATTGTTAATAAAAATACATAATTAAATTTTACGTAATATATACATAGGATTGTAGCCAATCAAAAAAATCAAGAGCTATGGGGGTGTCCGGAGCCCTAGGACACTCCCTTGTGTGCGCCACTGATCACATTTGCTTTATCTAATACTTCTGTTTCCAAATATGCTTATTTTTTTAAAAAATATTTATAAATGCATATACATATGTATAAAGCAAGTATTCAGTTATTCAAATTTCTTTCAGACTATCAAATACAATAGGCTTCCAGCGTCACACACACGAAAAACGTCTTTTTTAAAACAAATCTCTCAAAAAAAGTTCCAATCGATATTTATTTTATTCAGGAGCTCTCAAAGTCAGCAAACAATTCATTTCAATAAAATATACGTCATAAGCTTTGAGTAACCTCACAACGCTTTTAAAATGATTCATCTTGTTCCAAATCAAAATTGTGTTACTGCGTGTCCATAAAATTCAACCAAAATTAATTACGTTCTGCCAAACTTTTAACTCGTATCTCAGTTTCAGTTATGCATTCCATTTCACAGAATGTCCTTTCATTGCTCTCTACATAAAGTTAATCAATTATTTCGTACGTCATCTTAATCCATTATTCCGAAAATCTACACTCGGGTCACGGTCAATTTCCCTCTCTACCATTCCCTCCTATTATTTAAAGTAATGAATTCCTACAAGCTGTGCGTGGAATACCTTACCATTACATCGAAACCGCACGAAACCAATGCAGTCAGGCGAGACGGATGGCTGGATGGTTTGCATTAATAATTACAAAGACAAATTGTCCGTAATAGTCGGTTTGGCGACAGGTTCCTCCAAAATGGTACGGCCAATATTAACGTCCCATAGATGATCCACACAATGAGCAATGTTCTTGGACTAATAGAACATTGCGGGCCTTGGTCAACGAAAGGCTATTATCAAGTCATCAACGAGTGGCCATTTTAATTATGTTTATCGGATGAGCTTGCCTTGATCGATGTGCCGCATCAGAGTATAAGCATGGAATCTATGTTCAAGTGAGGATTAATAAATAAATAATAACATATTGCACCTATCATTACTGTAAATTGTATGCATTATCTGTTGGATTCCTCAGACGTGGCACTTGTTTCTCCCAGACGGAATAATGAAAACCAAGAAAGATGAATGTGTTGTAATATTTTGTATATTATGAATACTATCATCATGTGCACGCATTGAGACTTTTAATAACATGGAATATTCTTGCACCAGACAGTTAAAAAAATTGTGATTTTTAACATATTAACACATTCTATAAATATAAATAGTCTGAATTTATTTGGTTAGTGATGCATCAGAAATAATATTGAAGGACTACCAATAAACATTAAATTGTTTAGATACGTTTCAAATTCACCATACTTTACACTTTTTACGTCTTATATTTTACATTTTTATATTGTATGTTTGAATACACACACGTAATAATTGTAACCGGATACGCTCCTAAATACATATGCTAATCACTATGCCATATTTTCACTTTATTTTAAATAATCAATGAATTTTTTTTTGTTAGACATAAATCTCATAAATTTCTTAGAATATAAATTTTAAACGGAAAATTGGTTGAGTAATATTTTTTTTCTAATGGGGCTCCGTATTTTTAAAAAATGTAAAAGGAAAATACGTCCGTGACAGGTTGAGTAATAATAAAAAGTATATTTGATAAAAATGTAAAATTATTTCGTTAAAAGATAAAGCAATTATTTTAGCTTTTCATACTCGATTTTTTTATGTTTTACAAGAAATTTTAATAGGTTGCAAATAAAAATTTCAGAGTTTAAAAACAATATTTTTAAAAGAAGAAATATCTGGAAATAAAAAAAAGGTTATACTGAGTATTTAAATAAATTTTATGATTTATTACTATTTAAACATTCATTTATATTTAATAATTATATCCCCCAACTTACGTTATTTCTCAAATACTTAAACTTAAATTGCAAGCCTTGGTAAAAATGTTAAATTTATTTTCGATTTAAAAATATAATTTATATGAGTTTTTAGACATTATCATTCGTATGGCAGTTGTCATAAATTATCTTTATTTACCATACTAAACAAGAAATCTTTTTTAACTATAATTTAATATTTGAAAATGTACATTATAAAAATGTAATAAACATGAAAATATTCATGAAAACGTAATTTAAAAGGAATAAATTTTGCTGTGTAATTTTTCCAACTTTTTAATTTAGCAGCTGTTTGCCAATATTTTTAAAAAACATTTTGTTAACATTAATAAACATGCAATAAGAGCAATAATGTTAGTATAAGCAAATATAAAATTAAAAAACTAAAACATTCTCGAAATTAAAAAAATAAAAAAAATCTAGATACTCATTTAGCACAAAAACAACATTGTCGTTTCTTCAATTCTTTAACTTATATTAACTGTCTTAGTTTTCTGAAAAGATATTGTTTTATCTAGTACGCTTTATTTTATATTTTAAATACTATTCACGGATTTTCAGAAATTGAAAGATGGGGGAAACACTTTGAAGAAAATAAAAAGGAAAATTTTTTTCAAATAACAAATATTTTAAATTTACAAATACACTGCCAGATTTGTGATGACTGGTAGAAAAATTAAAATTAAAGATCAATACTAATAAGATATAAAAATATTTTACCTCCATTTTATTTGAGATAGTTTTTAAAAATGAATATTGATAACTTGCATCAACAGAATAAAAAGTACTATGATATATCTTAATAACATTTTTTATTTGTGAAGTATAGAAGATACATTGAAATTATTTTTCATTTATTTTAAATAAATTAAGAAATTTGGAGTTGATACAAAATAGATGACATTCAATTCAGAAATATTAATACAAATTTTATTAAACGAATGCTAAAACTATTACTGTTATTAGTAACTTTAATTTTGTCTCAGACACATAAGTATCTAAATTAAGACAAATTTGCATATTTAGTCAAATTTCTGAAGTAGTACTGAATGAAAAGTGATCAATTATGCACCTTGAAGAAAATTATTTAAAAGTACACTTGACACTTTTCTTCTTTCGTTGTTTCGCATGCATTAATGGACATTCTTTTCCAGCTATCCGTGAAATTAAAAAACACGTTAAGGAAGGAGAAGCTATTAATGGTTTGATGCACTAGAAATAGTTTGACTGTTTTTGACATACTAGTACCAAGACAATCTCAAATGCAGAGTACTAGAAACTTGAATATAATAGCCAGCATTGTGTGCAACTTGAAGAGAGAGAGGCGATTTGACCGATCCGATCCAAAAAGAAAAGGCGTATGCATCTAAGAGTATAAATTCAACTTCTCTCACAAATTTATTTAAACACAAGAAAATCAGAATAATATCTTATAATAATAAACATCTTTGGATATTTATTTTAAAAATATTCAAAAGCAATAAAGTTATATTTCTAACAGAAACAATTTTCGGCATTTTTGACATTATTTTCTCTTAAATTTTGTGATTAATTTCAAGCCAAAAAGTTTTTTTTAAAAATAGAATTTGTTATTCGTGTTATACTTTTCAGGGAATGTTAAGTACAGATTTATAACTGTTGCTATATTTTCAAGTAATATACTTCTTAATTTGTTTAACAATATACTTGTATTGTAAAATGAAGTTGCATATGAAATGCTTAAGTTTAAATTTGACAGTCTAAAAATCATTTTCCTAATTTTTTATTCATTTATAACTATAAAAGTTTAGTATTGTAACAACAGATTAATAGTATAAGTATAAAATAATTTGTTTTCGTTATTGATAAAATATAAGTTATTTTAACTTGTACAGATATTTAAAATTTCCTTCCCAATTGATCTTTTTAGACGAAATCTTTTTATGTAGTATATTTAATTCGCATTGTGATTTCATGTGAATTACTTATATCCCTGTTATCTCATTAATATATTATTAGATGCCTACTTATTTCATAAATAATTACGATGGAATTATATTTTACAGTTTTAATTTGTATTTACAATTACAGTTAATAAAACTAAGGGGAAATTTTTAAGGATGAATAATCTGTTCTTGGTAAAATAATTTTAACTAACTTTAAAAATATATTACTTTGCTTAACGATCAAAAATTTGTGTTAAAAACCGAAACGGCTTAGAAATATTTCGAGAAAAAATTAATTTTAGAGTTTATTTTTTTCTACGAACTACAAAAATATCAGGAAGTTATCTTGAATTCGTCATTTTAATGTTTTCTTTAATATATTTTAGTCTTTTTCGGCTTATTTTCCAGCTACTCGCGAATATTTTATCGTTTGTTATTATATTCTCCCATGAATAGAAACAACCGTTTTAAACATAAATAAAATCTAAGCAAATTCTTATAGGAATCAATTTAAGGAATTAATATTTATTCTATTGCAGTGAACTGAATCTTTTATAAGTATAAAGGAAAGATATACATTAGTAATTTGCTATTATTTATTCACACACAAAGATAGTGTAAATAAATTATTTGTTCAATTTGCTGAATCTTTGCAAGCCGCATTATAAAACCCCTGTTGAAAAAAAGTAAATTTAATTTATTCTTATCTTAATTAAATTCTAAAATAATAATAAATTCAATTAATTTTAAATAGTAAATATTGCATTTTTTTTAATTAGTAAGTTTAAGTTGAGTTCACATAACTCAAAGTTAGTTTTGAAATAATATTATATGCTTTGAATATTCATATACCATAGAGAAAGTTTAATTTTAATGTCAGTTGTTGTACGAAATACATTTCATTTTTGTTCCGACAAATATTATAAATATTGAAAGGCTTCTTTCTGGTATTTGTGTGACTTATGAATAATTCATTGGCAACAATTCTTCAAATATTTGCTTGATTTATCTGTAAACTCTTTATCAAAAAATTAAATATTAAATTAATATTTTAATAAAGAAGAACTTATAGCAAAATAATGCATTTAATGCGAAATACGGGGGTTTTTTTATAAAAGAATCTTTTTACAATGCATTGTTAACAATTCACTGAGGATGCCCCTAATATGTGTTTTCTGTTTTCAAGTATACGTTGGATACTATACGCAATCATAACAAACGTCTTTGATTTTGAAATTATTATATATCTAATCAAATTATGCTTGATATATAATTTGAAAAATTTAATGTAAATAAATTTTTATCTGGAGTCCAATACCTTAAAAATTGTATTTTACCATACAGTCTAGAATTATAAAAAAAAATGCACTTGCATTGATGTTTAAATGTACCGAATACAAAATCATACATATGTGCTCATTTTTAGACAATTTTATTGTCACAAAACCTGTTTGTTCTGAGTTTCAACTCAATCTTCTGAAAAAACTCATTCGTATTATCATATTTACAATGTAAACATGCAGTAATATACTGTGACTACTGAGTACATTTATCCACTCACTTTTTGTACTATGTAACTTATTCATGGGAAATTGAAATGCTTTGTGAAGTGAAGAAGCCTTGGTGGCATGATATTAAATTCTTAGAGTTTCGAAATGGTTAAGTATAGAATTTGAAGCTAAGAAAAAATCTTATCAATGGGCATTGGCTAAAATCTGTATTGTATTCGTATATTCCTTCAGGATAAAATAAATTGAGCCAAATAACATTTGTAACCAATAGTTATACTTATTATTTATTTTATAATAACTGCTAGATGGCGCCACCAAACAGAGTACTTGCATGGCTTCCCTCTGGTAAAAAACCGGTAGAATAAGTCAGCTAGGCTGCTGGAGTTCTGGCGTGATCATCGCGTGGGAATCCCACCCAATGTGGATTCTGTCTTTAAATATATATTTACCCCAGAACTGTAAAGAATTTTTTATATAGAGTGCCCGAAAAGAGTTTAGAATGTCTATGTTCCGTAAATATATATATATATATAAACTGTACTTAGCCCAGATGTGAATTAAGGCTGCTCATCGAATGATATACCTATTCATCCCCCAGGCTATTAATTTAAAATTAAATGAAGAAAGTTTGTTTTGTTTCAATCATATTTTACCATTATTTATTTAAGAGAATAAACCTTTTCATTAAATATTAAATATTTATATCTTGTATATTCTATTAATACCTCTTAGTGTGCTACCATTCTTTAATGAGTTTTGTCTCAAGTAGTTCTTAATACAATGTCTTAGAATATATATCGACATGCAGAATTTCAAAATATTTCCAATTAGGAAGGCCGTAAGCTCAACAAAATGAGCCGTAGTAAAACACACTCAAATAGTGACTACTAAAATCCATTATACAGCTTTCAACATTTTTATGTTCTAGAAAATAAAATGCTTTTTTGGGTGGCGGGAAGGAAAAATAAGTTCTTAATGTCACAAGCAGTTTTCAGTCTAAATAATAAACTAATTTATGTTTTGTCAAAGTTTTATAAATAACTAAATTTAATCCAGTAAAATATCACAAGAGTTAAGAACTATTTCTTCATGCAATTAAGAATTCTAATTATAAAACAGTTCAAAAGTTCATTAATCTAATTCCAAGTACTTTTTATTCTATAATAAATTTGTAAGTTAAATTCAAATTTTTAGCGTGGCACATTAACAAGAAATGAAATTATTCCCTTAAATTCAATTCTCACTTCTCATCCTTACTATTCTTAATCCAGGCACGCACAATATTTTTATTTGGCTGGTAAAGTTTTTATAAATTTCTTTTTTTTAAATTGTAACACCAATATTACTAAATAATATTTTATAATTCAAAATATTTTTATAATTCATATAAAAATTTAAAAAAGCATTTGAAACATTGGAAACTATCTATTTTAATAATTGTGAAACAATAATTGAATTCATGTAGTATTTTTAAAGTATACTGAAAGGATTCACTAATTTAGTTAAAGACTAGTTATGTGTTACAAAACTTCCTTTCGAAGATTACATTTGAAAGACGTATCTAAATGTGAAAAATTAAGAACTAGTTTTATTTACTATGATGAGAACGAGAATTAAATTTGCGTTTCACTATATATATGCACGAGGATTATTTTCGACATACCTTTTAATTTTTAACCATGCTCAAGTGACGAGGACGAAACCTGAGCTGGAACATCCCTCTCATAAATTTTCTCATAAGACTACACCAACGTGAGAATGTTTGAGCCTCGACAGATTTTAAGTGCAGCGGCATTCTCTACACGGCGGATTTTTAGAGGAACCAGGCTCGAACTCATGACGCACCAGCCACATGTCCGTAACCTTGACCATTAGGCAACAGCGTCCATTATAAAGGGTGTTTTTTTAGCGGTATAGAACTTTAAATTGCAATAAAACAACGATGTATTATTCGATTGACATGAATTTTTTTTATTCGAAAAATAATCTTGTGGTATTACATTTTAAATATGATTTCTGGCATATGACGGCCACGGCTGGCTCGGATGTAGTCCAATCTGGACGTACAATTTTCGATGACTTTTTCCAACATTTGTGGCCGTATATCGGCAATAACACGGCGAATGTTGTCTTCCAAATGGTCATGCGTTTGCGGCTTATCCGCATAGATCAATGACTTTACATAGCCCCACAGAAAATAGTCTAGCGGTGTTAAATCACAAGATCTTGGAGGCCAATACACAGGTCCAAAACGGGAAATTAGGCGGTCACCAAACGTATCTTTCAATAAATCGATTGTGGCACGAGCTGTGTGACATGTTGCGCCGTTTTGTTGGAACCACAGCTTCTGGACATCATGATTGTTCAATTCAGGAATGAAACAGTTAGTAATCATGGCTCTATACCGATCACCATTGACTGTAACGTTGTGGCCTTCATCGTTTTTGAAGAAGTACGGACCAATGATTCCGCCAGCCCATAAAGCGCATCAAACAGTCAGTTTTTCTGGATGTAACGGTGTTTCGACATACACTTGTGGATTGGCTTCACTCCAAATGCGGCAGTTTTTTTTGTTGACGTAGCCATTTAACCAGAAGTGCGCCTCATCGCTAAACAAAATTCGCTTATGAAAATCGGGAACAACGGCAATCTCATTTTGGGCCCATTCAACGAAGCTACGCCTTGCTTGATCATATTTAAAATGTAATGCCACAAGATTATCTTTCGAATAAAAAAAAATTCATGTCAATCGAAGAATACATCGTTGTTTTATTGCAATTTAAAGTTCTATACCTCTAAAAAAACACCCTATATGTATTGTGGTATCTTACTGCTTTAATTTTCATTCAAAAATGCAATCTTTTTATAGAATCTTTGCATTGATGTAGATGACTTTTTATGCCAGATAAATGCGTAGGGCTTTTCATTATTTGCACCAATAAATTTTATCTGACTCGATGAAAGATCCAACACACAGAATCAAAACATTCCTTACAATTTCCTAGCATTTTAAGAAGTCATCATTTTTTAAACACAATTTCTCCCTAAATATACAAAAATAATTTTAGAATACATCATCAATCTTTTGAAAATTTATTTTATTTTGAATATTAAAGAGTTCAATAAATAATCAATATTTGTATTAAACGAACGTTCTAGTAACATGATATACCTGTAACACATGGGAAAAAATACAAATAGAAAATTAGTGCAGAGATATACAATTTTGCTATCAACATGCTTTTCCAATAGTAATTGAGTATAAAAACCTCCTAAAGTTTGGAATTGCTAAGTTAAATTATTTTATCAAGTAAATATATTCTTTTGAATCTGATATCCTTTTTGTTTCCATTTATAACATCGTATTACGCCTATCCAACTTTTTGTACTGACTTATCTTTGTTCAACGTGCTCTTATTAAATGCTTCCTAAAATTATCAGCATTTATTTTAAATATTTAATTTTTGTTTATTATATGAGGAATTTCCAGCTTCCTTTATTTCAAATTAGCTCCAAATAACACACGTACACATCAATCAATCGCATATCTTTCTTAATTTTTGTTCTTCAGAAGAATCAAAATTTGTTATGTTTTCATTTGTACTCTTTATCATTCGATAAAATCTTCATTATAATCTCATAAACATTAATATTCTCTTCACGCAAATGAGTTAACTTCGCATACTAAGAATCTTCGCATACATTAATACAATGTAAATATTTATCTAGTTTTAAAAAAAAATGTTTAAAAAATGAATATATAACCGAAATGTATATAATGTATCGTTTATTTCTTTTTTCTAGTATTATTTAGAGCTTGTAGCGAGCTCAACAAAATTACATTAGCTAAATATATTTCTTATAATTTGTATAAGAAATAGATACATTCATATTATGTGTGTTTTAACTTAATTAGAATCGAATTTAATTAAGAACTCATGTAACTGTCTAGGTTGGACACCACCCAAAAGTGCCAGAAAAAACAGGTGGCGCTTCAAAAACAAATTGAGATTTAAGCATTATTTATGAAGGGTTTATATATACCAATGTGTGGGCAAAATGAAATATATTTTTCCTGTATACTAGATTAAAATAAGGAAATAATTTATACATCGATTATTTTACATCACTTACCAAACATGTCTTACTACAATTATGAAGAAATTCTAACAAAAAAAGTAATTCTGCAATAATCTCTTTTATATTATTTTAAATCATTTTTAACCGTATGTATACATATAGTAAATTCTTAGCTACTTTATAGTAATTTTTCTATTAGGTGTCTATCAGGCACAAGAAGCGCGGCAACGGCAAAAGATTGAAAACAGAGATATTCAGGGAAACAAAATTAATTATTTCACAATATTTATTTAAAACGTTTGGTTCTGTTTGATTATACTATTAGAAATTCAAATTTTCATATCACCACGTGTTTTTCTTAAATGGTGTGTAAGCAACTCAAATCTGAAATGCTAAAATAACATCTATATATTTACAGCTAATTTTAGCATAGAATAACTAATATATTCTACGTTAAACTAATGTATTTTCATATATATAGTTTCATTTCAGTAGGGCTTCCTCCAAATTTTCTTACTGACCTACGTTCAATCAAAAAGATACCTTAGAAAAATAAAATCAACTGTCTTCTTACAGGTGTAAATGCTTATTATGATAGATCCTTTATTTTATTTAACATTGTCTATTACACCAGTAACTATGAGCAACTTTGTAAATTACGCAATTTCAATGTTTGTTCCTCCAGAAATCAAGTTCAGCACGTGTACGTAAATTACAAATACATTACGGTGCTCAGTTTTGTAGGCGTTCGAAATGTTTCATCTGGTATGCTCGATTCCCAAGTTCACTATAACCATTTTAAAAGCTTGATCCTGCTTTACAATCCATTACGCATTTTGTTTTCCATACTACATCTATTTTTGAAACTACACAGAACCTTTCAGAGAGGATCCTAGAACTGCATCCAAAATCGACGGATCCTTTACTCCTAGTCGCTGAAAGAGTCCATTTTTAAAATATAACTTCAAGATAAACTTTCCATTTTAAGTTACAGTGTCACACGAGTCACATAAATGAACAATATTTCACATCCAGAAAAGCGATGCAGCCCTCCCGAAACTACTCTACATCACCACCCCTCGCATTTGAGTCCCTGTAGATCCGGAAGAACCGACTATACGCCGTTTACGAGGATTCCAAAGTGTCTCCCATGAGGGTTTGTATAAACCCTCCCTTTTTCCCAAGGGCAGCTCCCAGATAGCTCCCCGTGATAGAGTATCGGATTTGGAGTCATTGTCACTCGCACACCAGATAAGATGCCTCGTAAACAACTCAGAGAAGAAGAGATTTTGAGAAGACCTAAAACTTCATTTTCCTCAGACGCCATTTGAAATATTCCATTTCGAAAGAAGGGGGGATGAGTGTTTGTAGAAGGAATTTCAACTCTTCGATTGCAGATCAAAATAGCATCTTGTGTCAGAGCTGAAATAAGTTTATTTTTCTTGGCGTTGTGTGCTTTTGACGCGTCCTACAGTCGTAGAGTTGATTGAGAGGTTATGATCTAAAAAAATCACTCTATGTATATCTTTCCTTTCTTAGTATTTAAATGTATCTTTGTAAACCCGAAACATAATATCCGCTTTCGTGAATGCGATTACTTAGAACTTTAATGTTTAAATTTTAAAAAATTCACTTTATTTTGTGTGTATTATCTGACGTAGGTTTAAAACTGGGATATGAAATAGGCTGAAATTTATTGACTTCAAAATATTTGTTTTAATGAAATGCGTAGAATGAATGGTAATTGAAAATCATACAAGGCCTTTTATATTTTATTTAAATATAAATGAGAAATTATGGTTAAGCTAGATCGTAGATCATAGTAAGAATTATATCAATTACTAGACAGATAAAATTACCTCATACGTGCTAAGAAATGATGATCTACTTTCGCTTATGTATGTATCTCTAAATTAAAAGGCAAATTTTACCCTTGCAAAAATTAACTGCAAGAGACAATGGAGATCAGTAATTGTGATTAGTTAACAGAGGTACACTGATTTCACTCTGAAGGTTGTCAGTAGTTATGTATTCTTTGACTGAAAAAGTTAAATAACTGTCAAAATATATATTCAGCACTATCACTAAATGTATGATACATTTGCTTAGCATTTCAACTGTCTTGTTATTATCTTTACAAATCCAACTGGCATTAACATTTCTTTCTTATAATTGTTGACCGTGGTAGTCTAGTAATCACCAACTTGGGGGTGTCGTTACCGACTCATGGGTTCGAATCCTGATGCCACTGAAGTCACGCCGTGTAGAAGAGCTACTGCACGTAACTCAGTCTTAATGTTAGGATGGTGTGGAAGTTTGTAGACTCAGGTGCCAGTTCAGTTGACAACCTAGTAGCTTTTTCATCGTGATTTAAAATTAAGCGATCAATCGCTGATAGCCCAAGTGCTGCTTTAAAGTACGACTTTGATAAACACGCCCTCACATACTTCTTACAATAAATTAAAGATGAAATGAGCAATATTTCTTTGAATTTATATAGTCTTCAAAGAACAATAAAGGCTTTTATTGTATGCGTAAATTTTTAAAAAGAACCTGGAAGAGACTTGAATATTTAAATTGAGTACAGTGTATAATTCACAAGAGTAAACCACCTAACAATAAAGAATTTTTTTACTGCATAAAACTCCTATACAAGAAATTCGAATTTTTTTTCAGATCATTTGTTAGTTTCAATTCCATAACTTTAAGACGAGACTCAATTTTTTATCAATATCCTATATTTACAACAATTTGCAAATACCTATTTAGTAACTCATCCTAACTTAAAATTACTATGTAGATTTACTCATTTTTGGCAAAAAATTATTCGGAAATTCAAAGAATCATTATTTTTGTAGCCTAGCTTATATTTAAAAATTTACGTCGAACATTAGCACCTCAAAGCTGAATTAATAACATAGCTCTAAAAAATTCTCACATAGCTTCTTTTCCTTTGTAATATTTCCCATTTCTCATAAGGCACACAATAGCTTTTAAAAATTAATGGATCTATGATATGTACCGAAAGGTTCAAAGGGTTCATAGCCACTGGATTGAAGATTGATAATGATTATACTGTTTCAGAAAGCATTCATTTTACCAGAACACCATTTGAATTTGGCACGAATTTCCAATCATCAACAGCCCATTAAATATAACTATAGTTTCATTTTTAATACAAATGTGAACGTGCTACACAGAAGTGAAATCTATTTAAATAGTAAAAGATTTTTAAAATGTTTTATTACCATTTTGTTATCAGGTTATCCAGGAGAAAAATGAGCATTGAGTGACAGCTCGGCAATAAATGGAAGGAAACGCTGATTCCTCTGCTGGGACGAGTCGTAGAAAAAGAAAGGTGATGAATACGGAATTCTGGAGATTTTACTGTTGCTGCCCAAAAGGAGAATGTAAAGTGCAAGAGGGGAATCAAAGAAATTGAATCAATTGTAAAATGTAGAATTTAGAATTTTTACCAATTTTCATAATTAAAAAAAGTATTAAAGGTTACTGTACAGCAATCTTTCAATGTCTGTAAGCCATTATGAAAAAAATATTGTAGGGGAACAATTTTGGAAAAAATTGAATTGATCATTGCGAGAATGGGAATTAATTAAAATATAAAAACATTTCGGTTCTTAAATATTATCACAATATCATTACAGCAACATTACATGAAACGAAGCACATGATTGCCAATTCAGCGCATATGATACATGAGAAATTGGGGTTGCCAACTTTGCGAGTTACCTTGAATGTTGGTGATTATTACGATAATGCGTAAGTACCAAATTTACTACTTAATTAAATAAATTAAAATCTCATATACAAGAGATTTTGATGCAAAGAATGCGAAGTTGATGAATTTTAATTTGGTTTTATTATATTGATGTGTAAAATCTAATGAGATTCAAACGAGTTGTAAGAAAACATTTTCATTTTTGAAAATTTTATGACAGAATATTCACGTTTATCTCTGGAAGCTTTCGCTTATCGAAGGCTGGTAAGTTTCTCAATAACACATTAAAACTCTTATTATGGTTTTTGATAGCATTTTTACATAGAGTTTATTAAATCCGTCATTTTTGTCTCCACCTCTTCATTCTGTTTCTCTTCAATTTGGAAGCCTTCATAGCATGCTTTGATAACAAGCTACTATGATATTGCAATGAACTAGCACTATTTTTACATATCCCCTTAATTATTTTTGATTATTCTTTTGATTCCATGCAAATCTTTATACAACTGTAAATCCACTCAAGAATAGACATGCTCCATGATATGTCCTTTTGAATCTTTTTTGACGCATGTACAAAGTGTATTTTTTTAAATAATAAGTCCAAAGTAAAGTTTAAAATCTATCATTCTGCTCTAGTTTTATTTAAATAGTTAATAATTTTACTTACAATCCTAATCCTACAATCCTAACTACGTTCCATAATATTATTGTAGTCAAATTTAACCGAAATACTAATAATAGTGTTACTGTTGTTCATGCCACCTGTCTGAATTAGTCAGATCGAGGCCCACGAAATTCATCGTGGCAAGGGCCAAGAAGTACGCCTGGACGATAGATGGTGACACCACCTATCTCCCTTCCATAATTTTGGCATGGAACTGAAGGGATGGGAAATATTCTCCAGTCCTCTGCACTTGTGAATCAGCCCAAAAGACATTCGGACCCACTGATTTAACGAGCACATATTTCATGTGCACTCGGAAAAATTCGGTGGCATCGGGCATCGAACCCAAGCCTTCCGGTCTGGAGTCCGATGCTCTAATCACTAGGCTAATAATTGTTAATGATTTAATTATTTATGATCAATATTAAGGCTTGTAACATTTATAAAAGCTAACATTAAAAATATTCACCTCATACACAATACCATGGTCCTTTGCTAATATAAATATAGAGATATAATTATGTACTCTAATTTAATCATGCAAACTTGTGTTTAGAAATAAAAAATTGCACAATTAGTCTAATTTTGCAAAATGCTATTAGCGAATTCTTCGAAACAGAGATGCCAATTTTGAGACAATCACTTATTCGTACATATATCTTTCTAAATACACTTCCCCCGCCTTCTTTTATTTTTTGCATAACTAAGTGACTTTCATGTGTTTTTGCCTCATTGGGCGATATAGAAACAAACAGTTAAGGTATCCGACTACGTTCGGAACCGTGATTTTAAAAAAGCGCATAAATGGATAATTTTCATGATATTTAGTTTCCCCTTAGCTACGTATTAGAATACGTATATAAAGATATTTTAAGGACATTTTGGCAAAAACAAATATTTAAATACAATATTCGGCAAAAAATTAACTTAGAATAACCTATATTCACACAAAATGTTCTCCTTTTGTGAAAAACGCTTCTATTATAATAATATATTGCCTGTATAAAGCTCAGACCTCTGTAAAGAGGCTCAACTATAATTTTTGAAAAATTCACATTATTTTCAGAGTTAGAAACAATTGAAATAATTATCGGCATTTTTTTTTCTCAAAATTTCTCCCTTCTGTTGTCATAAAACATGGATAAACCCACTTCTAAGTTACATAGTTCAAAAATTCTAGTTGAGCCTCTGTACAAATGTCTCAGCTTTATGCAGGCAATATATTATTATAATAGAAGCGTTTTTCACAAAAGGAGAACATTTTGAATATAGGTTATTCTAAGTTAATTTTTTGCCGAATATTGTATTTAAATATTTGTTTTTGCCAAAATGTCCTTAAAATATCTTTATATATGTATTCTAATCTAAGGGGAAACTAAATATCATGAATATTATCCATTTATGCGCCTTTTTAAAATCACGGTTCCAAACGTAGTCGGATACCTTAAAATATGGTTAGCTATAAATCATGAGATTGGGAATGTGTACACACAAGTGACAGACATATTTAAGAGGAAACAGTGCCATTTATAAAAAATATATTTGATTAAATGCTTTACACATTTTTTTTTTTGGTTTTCTCCTTTGTATATGTATTATGTAAAATGGTTTTTATTCTTAAAATGCCACAAAAACCCAGTCATTCAATTTTTAAAGAAATGTTTAAAAATTTATGAAGTGATTTAAAAATGCCACTCTCTCTCTCTCTCTCTCTCTCTTCTCTCTCTCTCTCTCTCTCTCTCTTTCCTCCTACAACGATTTAAGCTCATACATGATATTTTATTTGCAAATACAACGAACTAAGTATAACAAAAGTTAGTATGGATTTTGTGAAAGCAAAATTAAAATTCATGAAATACCCTTTCTTGAATACTTATTCAAAATCCCTTGAAAAATATATAAATCCTAAATTCAACTATTTTTTAAAAATAAGTGCTTCTTTTATTAAAAATGCACACCAATTTCTGATATATGTTTAATAGCAATAGTTAAAAAAAATATTAAAGCATGCATGACAGAAAAAAAAACTCTGATTATTTTAAAGGATGAAACTAGTTATAGTTTTCTTTCACAGATACATCAATTTAAAGTTTTTATTTATCATGTCAATGCGAATAAAAAATAACATATAAGTTATCACAACTCAGAGTTTTTTTTTATCTTAAAGCGTTCTAATATTTTGAGATTTAAAAAAGTACATAAAAATAATTTAGGCTGAAAAATTTATTTGAATTTTTAACTGAGTTTTGTCAAAATTGAATCGTACTGCATTCCTCCAAATCAGGTAAATATTAAATAAAAATTTCTGAAGAATTTTTATGTAGCACCTAACTTTGAGTGCAATGTATGGAGAAAGTTTTGTAAAACAAGACATGTATGGAGAATGTAAGGGAGGCATATACTCTCTTAAGATCCCGATGACCAATGAAGATGAAAGCCATTATAGAGAGGTTTAACAAGAATACATTCGTTAAATAAATAAATACAGGAACTGATTGTTTTTCACAGGTGATTGTTTCCAAAAAGCTGCATGACAGAAGTATTTGCTTTCAAGACTTGCTTTTCGAGTTTTATTCATTTTCTGGGGTGAAAGATAACTTAGCATGGCACAGATAGCACCGACATTGGAGTAAAGATTAGTTCACTCACTGGAGAATCTATATTTAGGTGAATCATTGATTCTCTTCATCTGGACAGAACAAGATAGCCGTATATATTCTCCAACATCCATAAAAGAAATGGCGGCAGATGCTTGATGTTTTAGAGAGCCACCATATTCAGTGGAAACACAGAGCTCCATTTCTCTGGCAAAAAAAAGACATTGTGACTGCTATATAGTAGAGAAAGGAAATCTTGGAGACTTGAGTTTCTTTTTATGCAAATATCTCGCGTTTTCATTATCTTACGTATAACAACGATTATCAAAATATATCTAATTCGGCTAATGATTTGTTCGAAAGCAAGGATATTTATCGGATAAATTGGCCAGATATAGGTCTTTAGAATATTTTCAAATATAATTAGGATGTTTTTGATAATACAATTGAAACTTGCCATCCCAACATCAAACTGAGTCTATGAGAGGAAGAGTAGGTTCAATTATCATAAAGAATGTGGATGAGTGGTATTTTTATAGGTATTCACTTTATAAAATGTGTATAACTGGGAACCGAATTTCCTCTTAACCTTTCTTCTTGTAAACTCTGATTTTGAATTTCCTGGTGATTATGGGTGTGTGTCATACTTTTTCTGGTACTTTTTGTGTGTACTTACAATACTAACATATGTACAAACCTAAATTAGTTAAAATTTATCTGATACTTCTGGAGATAATATTCCAGAAGTCGTTTGCTCGGTAGCTTAGAAGTAGCATGCCCGCTTCGTCAGCTCAAGGTTGCGTGTTCGATCCCGGCTGGAGTCGATAGATTTTCAAGATGAAAAAATCATAGGCACGCATGTCATACTATCATGTGACGTGTTAAAGATACCTCGAGCATCAATTTGACTCTGGTACACTCGTCAAAATTTTTTCAAGGCAATATTTGGCATCCAAAGATATCTTGAATTAAAATTAATCCCAGCTTCAATATTTGATAGCTATTAGATGATGCCATCGTGAAATGGCTTTTGCGTTTGGGTTACTTACCATGTCAGTAAAGACATAGCAGTTAGCATGCAGCCCATTTATAAAAATTCCAGTAGTCAAAATGGACTTAATTTGTTTGTTTTTAATTTTGATATTTAATCTCTTAATTTAAATTTAAAAAACCCTCATACTATATGTGTTATTAATATATTTACTATATTTAACTTAAAATCTATTTAATGTATTTGCTTTTCACCATTACGTTCTCAAAAGGTTTTACCTTCCTACTCCATTAAAATCCCTCCTCATTTAAAATTTATCTTATTAAATAAAAAATTGAAGATTTAAATAACTTATTGAATATTAAAAGTAAAAATGTGTATGCGCGCTTTTCTTAATTTTTATATTCTATAATTACCCCCAAGTAATCTTTTTTTTTTATTCATTAGAAGCAAAATATCACGCATATTTAGCTGAGAGTCATAAAAATTTGATGAATACTTTTAGCGATAAATATATGCTATATAAAGTTAAAAATTTTATAAATTCATTCAAATCACTTGAAGAAAAATTATTTACAAAGCTCCTTTATGCGTATGAATAGAGGGCAATCGCTAATGCAGTTGTATTAGTTTTCATAAATTTTTTATAGTGCATAACAGAATTAATTAGTACGGGGCAGCTAAAAGGATAAGTACTTAACGGAATATCATTTTCTTTGTTCTATAATCGAAACCTGCAACAAAGCATATAAAAAGTTATGCTAGGCAATAAATAAATCATATATTGTCTATACTCATCTTACATTCCGTCAGATAGACGTTATTAAATCATAAGAAACATGAAGAGAACTATTTTTTTTTCTTCTTCCAAGTAATTGGAAGGCTTCAATTACTATGCAAGCTATATTATCTATCGTTAAGAACAAACGACGAAGATAAATTCTTTAGAATTATACCAAAGAACATCTTCTTACATTAATAACTAGGAAAAAAAGATCCCACTTAATTAACCAAAAGTCATAAAAGTTGACCATAAAAGATTACAAAAGATTTACTTTGAATGGTTAATCTCGTTTTGAAGTATTTATCGGCACATTCAATCCCGTACGAAAATGTTTTTAAACATCTAATCCTCCACGACTAATATACTTATTTTAGAGTGATTTAAGATCATGAAAATGATAGAGGATTATAATAAGAATGGTACTTTCATTTTAAATAAAAACAAATTTCAGAAACAAAAGACCCCATGCAGTCTTAATACAGAAAGTGATGATTTATTAAGACTGCATGGGGCATAGTTGCAAACTAACAAAATGTGATAATTTTTGTCGCACAGAATGCTAAGTTGTATGTTTCACGTTTTATCTTCCTAATAAGTGGATTATCACCTTTTAAAGTTTGACATTTTTCATAAATCTCAACATATCTGACTCATGTCTAATTTAATAAAGTAACTTGTTGAGAAAACATATGTATTTCTTTTTAAATTTTTTTAAACGAAAGTTGAATTTTATTGTGTTTGTAAGTAAAAAACTGGAACATTGCAAATCTTTCAGCAATAAAATATATCAGATATGGTGCATGAATTTAAATTTATTTGAAATATAACACATTTTACTTTTGAAAAACACAAAATTCAGAAAATATTTGCAGTAGTTAAAGAATTCAAATATGAAATATATAAAAGAAATTTTATTATTTTTTTTAAAAATAATATCAAATATATTTCACTTAAGAAAATAACAAACTTCTAGTCAATATATATTTAAAAATAAATATTCCCAGCCTATAACAGTGTAGTTCTTCCCTTTATAGTAATACTGTCCGGGCCACTTACTCTTTACAAGTGGTTCAGTAATACACAAATTTGCTTTGTATGAGTTTATATAATGGTTCCCTTGATCAACAATCCTGAGAGGCAAGCGCTTATAATAATAATCCTCTGAGACACTGTGACGTCCTAATTCTTATTTTTTTATTTTATGAAATTCAGAATCATATTTTTTGATCGAATGGTGTTGTGATTTCCCTTTAAAAGCAAACATTGATTTTTTTCTGCATAAATAAATTGTTCTAATTTGGATTATTGTTTGTAAGATATTACTTTCAACATATCTTGATCACAAACAATTGGCTATACGTTTAATCATTTTGAACATGCTTGTTAAAAGTCACGAGGAAACAGTAATAAGCCAATAATGAAACGCAATCATCCATAGAGCAATGGTTGTAAAAACAATATATTCAATTATTTGAAAATGTTAAGCTTCGAAGTGAAGATATTTTCTTTCCTTTCATGATAATTTAAAACAGAATCTTTTGTGGTATTTATATATGATCACTCACTTTTACATATGTAAACAACAATACCATTTTCTAAATTTCATGTATGAAATGCTTCATAATGTAAATTAGTTTAATAAAAAAATTAAGGAATAATATTACACTTTCGGAGAATTTAGAAATCTTGAAATAATGAAAACATCTGGACATTATAAATAAGTTATTTAAATGCAAGATTTTTCTTGTTAGAATATTTGAAACCTGATAAATTTTTAGAAGTTGCTAATGTTCTATGATTTGAAAAAATTCAAACAAGAAATACGATTTAGTATTTCTTGTTTAATATAGGTTAATATTAAAGTATAAAATGATACTTTAATATTACCTTCATAAAAAGGTTCCAACGGTTATTATTATTTTTAACAGTACACATATAAAAAATATTATTAAAACACTCAGGACTAAAACTTCTTATATGTAATTCTAGATATATACATGTTTGCTTCCTATTCTTTTTTTCTTTATAAATTCCTTCTAAAGATAAAGAATATATAAATACAAATCAGCAAATGATGGTATCAAACATTATTTAGTCTAGCTACATTTTCAAAGCTATTGATTCAAAGTATTGTATTTGGGAATTTAAAAAATGCACATACATGGAGGAAAATAATGGTGTAATAAATTTGTCTTACAGGTTTAAATAGCTTAAACCAGATTATAATAAGGTGACCAACCATCCTCCTTTAGGGAGGACAAGTCCTCTTTTTATTGGTTCTATCCTTCCTCAAAAAGTGTCCTCCTTTTCAATATTTTAAAACTGATCTGTTAATCTCTGTATTCAGACATGAATCAAACACACATGTTCCCAAAATCCCAAAGAATGCTCTGAAACAAATATCACAGGAAGAAACAGTTTTCAATGGTATTTTTTTACTTGGTCTCAAGTAAAGTGGGCAGATATAGAAAATTACGTTGTTTTTATCGAAAGAAAAGCCTGGTATTAAAATCGATGACAATTGTCTGTTTGAAGTAGAAAGAAGACTGAATGTATATTGAAATTTTAATAAATTAGAACAATTAGAAAATCAACATGCTGAGAAATTGGTAAAATATGGGTGAAATTATAGGAATGTGTTCATTACAAAAATGAACACATTCTATTTGAAAATGTAATTATTCTTGTTGAATTTATGTTGCGCTGCTCTGAAACTAATGCAGCAGTTGAAACAGTTTTTTCAGTCGGTAATGATTTTTTGTGAAATGACCAGTGAGAAATCAAAATTGAATGTTAATATTTTAGCTACAGTGCTTACTGTAATATTCAGTATGAAGAATATATTTTGCCCGAACTTTCTGATGTGTTAGAAAATGATATGATGACGAAAAAAATTCATTCAATGAAAAAATACTCTTTTAAGATAATAATTAAAAAGAATGTAAGCGTAATTATAGCGTATTTTTGTTAGAATTAATAAAACGCTTCATATATTTAAGTTGTAATTTTTTTTTTAAATTTTTCGTCCTCCTTTTCATTTTAAAAAAAAGGTCACCTTAATTATAATTATTAGATGAAGTTTCTTGGTATAAATTTTTCAAAATTCAACAAACACATTTTCCTTTAACGAAAAAATTTAAGAATTTACTTTTTTACCTAATCTTAAATATTCATATTTTCTTCCGTTCAACAGAACTCATTTAAGATTTTAAAAAATTAAAAAATATTTGTTGTTATTCATTGATTCAAAAACTTAAAAATAACATTTTTGTAGAAAACAAAAATTGCAACTACATGATGACTCAGCTTTTTTAATACTAAGAAATCAATATTGTCTCTAAAGTAAAAAAAAAATTCAAAATCATTTTTCTAACATTTATCTCTACATTTTTCTTTTATCTCTCCATTCCATCTTTATCGATCAGAGAATAGTAGATTGATGAAACAGATACAATCTCGTGAGTGGTTTTCTTTTCTTACTGATTAACGTTCACTCAGGGAGCATAATTTTTAACAAATGACAAAAAAATTGCCTTCAAAAGAACAAATAAATTTTGTGAAAAATATAAACTATGCTGTGTATTATAAAAAAAATTTCCTAATCTTTTTAAAGTTATTTTTAGCTTTTTTGCTTATCATTTAGTTTTCAGCATTCTGCATGGTACATATGTTTGAAGATTCTAAAAATATTTATATATTTAACTGTCTAAAGTAAATTAAAATAACTTTGGTTGATTCTAAAGGGATCCTAAAGGGTTCGGTTATTTTGAACAAAAACATTAAATACATGTATCATGTTTTATCAGCTCTCCCCTACACGAGTAATAAAAATAGTTATATCATTTTAGTTTTTGTTACAAACAAGGTGTATAAATGTTATGAAGGTGGTAATAGACAGTACGGTAATCATAAATATTGCATAACAATAATAATGTGTATAACATTTCCCTTTGATGGTCGAATCATTTTTACAATTTATTAAATTATTTATCAGTTCAGTTATTTTGATTATAGTAAATTTATGCAGTAGGATTGCAAATAGCTCATTAAGATCGTTTTTCCTCTCATTCCAAAGGAAATATACTTTCTAGTTACCTTTATTTATTAAATATAATATCAAATGTATATGGACAAGAACACATTTTGATATCTGTATCACAAAACATTTTGAAATAGTCTTTTGATTTTTGAAGATGTAGGATGGTTTGGAGAAAGACATTAAATTTCCATTTTATGCATGTTCAGAATATATTTTCTATTTTAGTTAAAACATTGTTCCACAATATTTTTGCTTTTGGTTAAAACGATGTTCCACAAATCATAAAAGTGCAAGTGGGTTTTAATGCTGCTTGTTTGTAGATAAAACATATGTAACGACATATTCCGCAGAAAAGGTAAATAATATGGAATAATAATATAATGTTGCCAAATGACAGCAAAAAATTAATAGTTAAATTAGTTCGCTTGACTTCATGTAGCCACAGATTGGTGGCCTTACCTGGCCATACCAAGTCAAGAAGCATATCTACAAATATTTATGTAAATTGAATTCTGTACCTGATCTAATTGATGCTAGTTTTTTAATTCTAAAATGTATTTATTTTACTTATTCTTTACTTTCCTTTGAGGAAAAATAGTCTTAATGATATAAAAATTAGATGAAAAAAACATTCTACAGCTCTAATTTATTTGTTATAAGGTAATTAGGTGGAAGACGCTAGTTTGGTAATAGTACTTCTATGCGTCGCGATAGAGGACAATTTTGAGTGGCTTGAGTCCGACATTAAGTGTGGCTTGTAAATTTATCTGAATCAATCGTCTTTAATGGCCTTATTTTTCGATCTTAGGAGCATTTAAAGTTGTGAGTACAACTTTTATCATATATTCCATCCCTTATATTTAAAGTTTATAAACTTTCTTGTTATTTTAAATAAGATATTAGCAATGTAAGTGAGTTACGCCTAATGTTATACATAAGATGCATGTAGAAATGGCCATAACACTGCAGCAATAAGGAAATAAGCGTGTATGGCATCTGGCCCCTATACCTGGGGGAAGGCACCACATGATTCAGAAGTACATGAAATTAACTTTAAAATTCTTTTTTATTTTATACCACTGTATATTATAGTATAAAATATTGCTACAATTAACAATTATGCTGTTAGGAAGGCACAGGGGATCTCCATAGGAAAAGGACGTGTAGAGCTAAAGTCGACTACTACTTCAGATTGCTGTAGACCGTTCTGCAGGAAAATTCGTATTTAGCAAACTAATTATGAAAGAATTTAATTTTTTTCTATAGTTATTGTGTTACTTCACATTAAATTTGACAATGTTTGTCTTATTTTTTATTTACTGTGGTTTTGCTGCATCTTACTCCATGGTTGGTTGCATCTTTCCCATATATATGGGGAAGATGCCACAATTAAATGAATTTCTTCAACATTAAATTTCTTATTTATTTTTATACTAAGAAGAGAATTAACTTGTATACATAAATAATCAAATATTGAAAATTAAATTGTACTTTTTTCATGGTCTTGTCACTTCAATTTTCAATGTACGAATCGAAAATTCATTGAATGTAGCATCTTTCCTCGATTTTCCTTACAAATAAAAAAGTTACTTTTTTATCTAAATGTAAATTCCTCAAAAATTTACTAGCTGACGAAATACCCTTAAAATTCTGACTTAGCTACACATGAAATAATTTATTTTAGCGATATGTTGTTTTTAGCTTAAAGAAGGTGCTTCTTTGATTACTGTACATGTAGAAATAATATTTATTCCATCATGAATTTCCGATAAGTGAAGTATAAACAGATCGTGATGCTATCTAATCATACAGCTATCGAACATGCAGTATCTAATTTGTTTGAAGTTTTGTACAAAGTTCTTTTTCACCTCCAGCATCAGTTCTTCACTTAGTATATAAATGCCCGTGACCTGCTTATTCGAAAGATTATTATTATGACTGATTCTTAAGATGTTTGCACGACTGAATGTTAAATTAATATGTTTAGGATTGGAAATTCAACTGTTTGTTTTGATGTTAATAAATTTAATGTTTTAAAGTTTTCAGACTTTTTACTGGTTCTTGAGTATCACTGTGTAAATGATCGTAGATTAATCTCATTATAATTCTAATCACTGTTGACTGCTGCCATGATTCTGAGTAACGAATAAAATCGTACTAAGTTTGTTCCATTGCTTTTATAATGTTGTTGCTTTGCAATTATAATGCATCAGAAGCTAATTTTTTTCATTGTAAGCATATTTCCCATACCCTGTACATTAAATATGAAATAAATAATGAAGTAGGCCACACAAACCTCTTTAAAACTGAAGTTGTCTCGTTTGGATTATCCATTAAACTCAAAACTATCAGTGAAAGGTATTTGCATTCTTAATAATTAACTTAATAATTTTAATTTTTGATCTCTCTCACCAATACTTAAATCCGCTTAATTGCAACATTTTCCTGGTCACTCTGTAAGGGACTAATAGACTTGCGTGGTCCTCCGCGGTTCCTCATACAAGAGGATCATTTTCCCTGCTTCTTACGAATATTTCTGGATTCCCCAAAAGCCATCACAGCGTTTCATAATAAATCGCCTCATTGATTCATAATAAATCGCCTTGCTATCACCAATTTATGTCATTTCTCATTCATTATTCTGTTTTCGATTATTGTTGTTCATATTTCTACTGTCAGTTTCATGACATGTATTCTTATATTACGTATTATTGCAAATGTACTTCTTTTATAAATAGGTAATATTTCTGGGATATATATTGCTTAATATTAAACGATTAAAGGAAAGTTGGAAGACTTGTTTATATATATTTTCTCAATTTATCCATCAGAATGTAAAATAGATGCAAGGATCTTTCCGATCATATGCATTTATTGCATAATAAAGTATTATTCTAAAAAGAGAAGATATGATTCAGATTTCGCTGTATTTTTGTTTTAAGGCTGTCTTCGGTTAATATTAAAGAATAGGACCAGAATTTGGAACATCTTTTCACATATAAAAGAAATGAAACATCAGGCTTCACTATCATTTAGGGAACAGCATTTTTTATCATACTTTCCGATTTTAACCGAGTTTAATCATTTTTTCTGGTATAAATGTGTTTCGCGTTTCTTCTCCTATACCGTAATATTAAATGGGCTATGCCTTCGCGTATTATAACAAAAAAAAAATATTCATGAAATATTTTGGCATTTTTAAAAAGACAATATTGTTAAAAAAGGTATGAGTTATAATATTGCAAATTTCCATGGAAATTGAGACATTTTTCTGTCTTAAAAATGTGCTTCGCGTTTAATTCAAGATCTCGTACTTTTACCGAAGACATCCTTATACTCTTTATATGGAAATTCACATAATTATTTAAAAATAAATTTGATTTTGCTTTGAATTTATTTGAAAAAAAAATGTCAGTACCTAAGAAATAAAAATGAAGGAAAATCTAAGAAATTATTTTACTAATGATTATAATTCGAGATTTTATATTAGCTCATCCTTCTCCCATGTAATAATATTTTGGCTAAAAAAATTTAATTTAATTTAACGTCTATAAATAACGAGTATTTTTTTAGAGTTTTAAAAAGCCAGATATTTTTCTAAAGTATTGTATTAATTGTAGTTTTTTTTATTCAAGTCTATAACATGTTTTATAATTATTCTAATTGTTAATATCAACACTGAATTCAGCATTAAACGTTAAATAAAAAAAACTTTTGAGATTATACATCATAATTTTGAAAAAAATATACAAATAGATTGTAACATTATTCTTAACTATATCATTATTTATAAATTTTATATACAATCGTCAATTAATGAATAGCACTTTTAAAAAACTACACTGGTGTCAAAAAGTTGAGCATAATTGATAATTATGTGAATAAAGAAGAAACTGTAAATCGGAATGGCGGGAAACGTGATATGCAAGTGTAAAATGGTTATAAAATAAGGAAGCAAATCAAAAGAATGATAATAATTAATTTTACAATCCAAAGTAGCAGTTTGAAAGAAAACTGAGCATAACAAGGATTCACACTTTAAAGCAAAAATGAAAGAAAACAATAAATAAAATACTGATGCTGCAGTTTAATAAGGCGTGTGGTCACCTCTGACAGCCAGGCACGCTGCACAGCGATTTACCATAATTGCTATGAGATGATGAATGAGTTGTAAGCTCAAACGGTTCCAAGCTTCATGGACAGCTCTCATGAGTCCTGTTACGGAGCTTTTTGGCGTCGAAAGGGCTGCAATTTGTCTCCCGAGGAGAATATCCCACACATGCTCGATATGATTTAAATCAGGAGAGTTTGAAGGCCACGACATGCGCTGGATGTTTTCCGTTTCAAGGAAGTCATCAACCAGCAGCGCTCGGTGACATGGCGCATTATCATCGATGAATATGAAGTCAGGACTGACAGCACCTCAAAACAAGCGAACATCAGGCTCAAGAGCTTCGTTTCTGTATCTTTGAGCAGTCACAGACCCCGTGTCAAAGAAATGTAGGTCTGTGCGGCCGTCCATCATGATGCTTGTACATACCATTACTCCCCTTGATGGAAAATGATGTCTTTCCGTTATGTTTCTTGGTTCAAAACGTGTTCCATGTTCTCTCCATACCGTTACCCTCCGAGAATCACTACTCAGACTAAACCGGGACTCGTCACTGAACATCACATTGGCCCACTCTCCCACACTCCAATGTTGATGCTTCAAACTCCAGTTCAAACTAGCGCGTTTGTGCGCAGACGTGAGTGGAATACAAACTGCTGATCTTCTGGCATACAGGCCAGCATAAGTGAGTCTCCTGTAAACAGTTTGTCTCGAAATTCATATTCCTGTGGCGACTGTGAGCGCCGAACCCAGCGCTCTGGCAGTACTGCCCCTCTGACGTAGCACACTTATTACCAGATATCGGTCTTGCTGAGGGGTTATGACTCTTGGTCGACCTGATACTGGTTGTCGGGTAACGTCTCCCGTTCTTTGAAACCTCTGCCCCAGTCTTGAGATCACAGACTGGTCCACATTCAGAATTCGAGACACTTCGGTTTGTTATCGTGAAGATTCCAGCATTCCAACAATTTTTCATTTCGTAAACATGTCCAATTAGCGTCGTTGTGCCCTCATTCACCTTGTTTGATGGTTAATAACGTACTTCGCACAGAAGGTGCTCGAAACTTATCTGAACTACCTATGCTGCGTGAATCGGTTTCTCAGCGTTCCGACATGCGCCGGTGTTTCGCGCAGGACGTAGTCGACTGAGAAGTTTTGCATAAACCCAATGTTTTTTCTTTACCCAATTAATATCCGCAAGAAATTTGGAATAATTTTACGAATATTTACTCCATGTTTTTCGCATTTTACGATTTATGCTTAACTTTTGGACACCAGTGTAATTACCCAAACATTTCGCTAAGTTTATAATGTGTGTGATACTGATCCAAATATTACAATTTTAAGTGATTGTTATCCAAATATTGCAATTTTAAGTCATTGCTATCCAAATATTACAGTTTTAAGTCATTGTGTTATCTATTATAATTTTAAATTCATTTTTATCTAACTATATAATTGTTAAGTTATTTTTATCTAGTTATAATCTTTAAGTCATTGTTATTATTGAAAGAATTAAGTTTTTGATTGTATCGAAAAAAATTCTTAAGGCCTTCTTCTTGATTTGAAAAGGGAGGACTTGGATTTCTAAAATAGAAGTATATTTATTATTCAAGCCCCTAATCTCCCATTCTCGGAGTTAATGTCCTCAAATACCACTTTTAGTGGAACACTACTCAACGAAATTAAATGCTTACAAAGTTTCTCGTCTGTTACGAAAAAGAGAGCTTTTTCATATATAACGCCACCGTAGCCACCCTTGGACTTTGATTTCCGCAAAAACCCGTTCTCAGCGATTTTGAATTTACTGGAAGCATCATGATGAGCTAATTTCAAGTCTATAAGCCTAATAGTTCAATAAATTGAATTTTTTTTACTGATAACGTCACCGTAATCATAATCGAAAGGGGATTGCCTCAATACCCGTTCTAAGTGGATTTTTAATGAAAGGAAGAAACATGTTCATCTAATTTCTAGTCTGTAGGCTTAATATTTCAAAACAGAGAACTTATTCCATTTATAACTTCCCCTCAAACTTTTTGGGTGTCTTTTTTTTCTTTCCGTTCTCTCTTTTGGAATCTCTACTCAACGATAAATTTACCTAATTTAAGGTCTGTAAGTCTAATAGCCCCCAAACAGGAACTTTTGTCTACAACTCCCCCTAAGCCCCCTCGGATGTCAATTTCCATAAAACCTATTCTTAGTGGATTTCTTCTCAACAGGAGAAATGTTCTCTGAATTTCTAGTTTGTAAGTCTAATAGCTGAAAAACGCGTGAGAGTTTTGGTTTCCATTCCCCCCCACCTTGAAGGTCGAGTTTTGCAAACCTCATTCTTAACGAATCTGTTTTTAAGTTAAAAGGTTTTTAAACTTCCTAATTTTAATTAACTGTTGGAATAGACTTTAAAAAAATGTTGAATTAAGAAAAAATTAAACTAAAATTGAAAATACTTCGAAAGCAAATGAAAAAACTGTTTATTCCAATTAAAGTGATATGTATTTAGAAACGTAAAATTGAAGTAATTAAACTTCGTGATGCAATACAGGAATCAATTATTTCGTAAGATTTAATTCAAATACAAATATTTTCTTCGAAAAAGTCATACTAAAATGACAGGTAAATGTTAACATCATATCTTGTTATTTTTTAATTAAGATAAGAATAAATAACTTCGACTATTGATTCGTAGTCGACGTCTTTATTATAAATTAACATGTCAAAATGGAAAATGCCAGCTGTCATTGCGCTAAAATAAACAAACATGTTAATCCGAGGAGAAATGATTAATGATTTCCTAATATTCAAAAAGAAATATTATTAATAAGAACATAGAAAATGCATTAATCAAATTGGACTCTCTTCAATCATCAAAGGCATGAAAGAAAAGTTTTTGCAAATAAGAATTTTCCTCCTTTCTGCACGATGCGAGTAAAATAATCCAAACTTTAGAATCAATGTTAATGAGCCTGAATATTTACTCAATAGTACTAGTAATACAAATGAAAATAAAATAAAAGTATCCTTTTATTTATGATTAAAAGCTGCATAACTGAATGAGATTTTTTAAATTACTTGCTTTTAAGAAATAAACGTGTCCCATTAAAACAAATATAATCAAAAGTACCCTTGAAATGTCTTAGAAATGTTTATAATATTACAATATATCATTATGGTAAAATAAAAAATAGCATCGTAAAGTATTATTCTTCGGCTTAATCACTGAGATAAAAATAGCATTAAGATTTATTATCTCGGTAAAATAATGTGGGCGCGTTAGTTAGTATAATGATGATTTCGTAAGTATTCATTTAATGATTAAGATATCCGAACACGCTCGGGTACTTTTTAACACAATTCCATATTTAAACATTATAAATGCCTTTTAGGGCTCAATATCAATATAAGTGCCAATATTAATATATACCATTATATATAT
>BMAU01013105.1:0-17741 GCA_019973935.1 Trichonephila clavipes | reverse complement strand
TCAAACATGAATAACTAAGTAATACATTAAAATTGAAAAATTGAGAATTTGTTCAAAATTTTTATGCAGAGCGGACCCCCGTTTATGTAATTTTTGTACATTTTCACCACTGTTTTTCCCTTTTAATAATAATAAAAACATTTTCTGTTTTTCCATCTTACGATTTTTTTAAAATAACACCAAAAAATCCCCATATCTCCATTTTTTCAAAAAAGTTGTCGCAAGTAGTCGGATACTTTAAAGCATTGAGAAAATATTCCTGTAAAATGCTGTTTACAAAATTTTAATATATTGCCTGCATGTAGTCTCAAATATTACTTAATTTATGCACGAAATTATACTTCAGAAAATAAGTGCTTCAATCAATTAAACTCTGTTTAACGGAACTCTCACTGTCTTCCTGATATATTATTATGCTGCTATGTGAATAATCATTACTTATATTTGCAATTCTATTTCAAAACTAGTGTTAAAAAATGTCAGGTTCTTAACTTTTGGCAGAGTGGATATTACTGTAAAAATTTGCTGTTGTAGTAGAATGTTATAATTAAGCTTATAATTCTTACGAATAACTGCCTTTGAAATTTTGTAAGCAATTTCCATAACTGTGAAATATTGTTGTTCCTTTCCCATATACTTATCACAAAACGAATAATTTCTTAAAATCTGTAAAAATTCTTAATAGATTTATTGTTTCAAAAGTCCGTCATTATCAAGGATATTTGATTTTCAAACAAAGAAAAAAAATTGATCGTTTATCTCAGTTTTAATATTAAAATAATATTCCAAATACATCGTAAAAATCTCTAACACCTTTTTCAAATGGACTTTGGTTTAAAGTGCTGTCAAAAAAAATAAATAAATAAAAGTCAAATTCATTCACAAAATTTTCTTTTTATTTTTATAAAATTCCGATGAGTTATAAAAGCAGAATTTATTCGAAAAAGTAGATATCATCCTCAAGCGAAAAGTCCTCATTCAAGCTGTGCAGAGTTAGTACCATAAAAATTTCTTTTATTTTTACTCTATGAAAATGAATTTATCGAAAAGTAAGCATATATAAATTTATATTGCATGCCTTCATTTCTATAAATCTATACAATATTTTTTCAATATATAAATCAAAACAATAATAACTTCTGCTTAGATTCAATCATTTTTGACTAGGATTAAAAACCTTTTATAGATTATTTTCTAAAGGTATACAATTTAGATATTCCTCACTTTAACAAAATTAAAGAAAATCTCGAGGAGGCACTTTTTTTCAGCTCTAAAGATCAAGTTTGGAGTCCTTTGAAGTAATTTTTTCCCCTGCCTCTTTTTCTCTCGTTCGTGTTTCACATTCAATTTAAATTTTGTATAACGTTCGAATATTTTATCCATGTTCAAATATAGCAACCGGGATCCTTTTGCATTAAAAAATTCATTCTTCCTCTTATTGACTCTTTTTCCCGTAACGTAAAATTCTTTCTTATGTGAACGGATCTCGAAAAAAATGTAATTGAAAAGGGAAAAAATATCTATTATTTATCTCGTCTTAAAGCTTACGGATTGTCTTTAAAATTACCCGTAAAATTTATACAACTTTTTGTAATGATATATAATAAAATAAATACACTAATCTTTTAGGCAGTGAGGTCTATTTCTCTTCAAGAACTTATTTATTTTCAAATTTGATTTATATCAGATTCCTGACTCACGTTATGATTTTGTTTGGATTCATTTCTCGTTTCAAAAAGGCTGTCCAATGGTTGAAATATTTTAAATTAAGGTTTTCTGAATTTCAATGAAATTGAAATTGGAAAATTAAAAATATGAACGCTGCAAAAATTTTTTTTTTTTTTTTTTTAAAAATATTCCCTAGAGGAATTGCAAAAAGCCAATTTGTGATTGATTGCACTCTATTAAAAACTCACATTTCATCTTTCTAAATTTTCCAACTCCTTTTTTTTTTTTTGTAGATTTTTTCATTTAAAAATACCAACTTTCATTCTAGAATGCTCTTGTATTTAAAAGATTTAATAGTTACTTTTCTTAGTTTTAATACCAGGCTATTCCCAAAGATAAAATGGATTCACTGAAAATTTTGCGTTTACTAATAATTCAAAGTTATATATGTAGGATTTCAAATGGGATTGCAATAGTTAATATCAGCGGAAGGTTTTTTTCCTTGATTAATTTTTCATTTCCTAATTAGAGCATATCTAACAACACTTTAAATGTTATTACTAGTGCCACCTGATCGGCAGCTCCAGATCCAGGCCTACGAAACTCATTGCGGCAAGAGCCTTGTTGCTTACCCGTCGTTAGATGTAGCTTGAGCACCATGCAGGTGACAGTACAATTTGATTCGGTTCCATCCCAAATTTGTGTAGAACACCCTGGGGTAATTAGGGGTTACCCACTCTTCCTCTTCCACCTACTTCACGAGAGAACTTGCGGCTCAAAAGTCTTTTTAAGAGTACCTCCATGCCGTAAAGGCATTATACACTTACAAACTAACATGCCGTCTCCCAGGATTCAAACCCAGGCCCAACTGCACAACAGTCAGCGCCACTAAACACTATATCGGACGAGTGGTTGGTACTTTTTTTTGTATGCACTTTAAATATCTTGCTGTACCGGAGAAGGCGCATCTATTAAAATCTCTCCATGGAGAAATAATTGTGTGTGTGTGTGTCATCCGGTAACAATATTCTTCAATATGTTAATCTCTACACTGGAAAGAGCTCTTAATAAAAAGAAATTAGATACTAAGGACAAGTAAGTTCTGTGAATCAACTCGGTTAAATTAACTCCGTCTTATAAATATATATATATATATATATATATATATATATATATATATATATATATATATATATATATATATATATATGACGAATCTTTACGGAACCTTCCACTAATATTCTTAGGCGTCTTTCGGGATTGTAAATTCGCGTAAATTTCAATCACCTCTAAAAGAAAAAGATGGGATATGTAAAGTAGGTAAGACATTTAAGGAGAGCGTTGTAAGTTAGCGGAGAAGAAGACGATTGATTTAGCAGAAGTAGTAACGTGATTTGCAGGATTCAACTGATTACGATATTGGAGCATTGCTGTTATTATTCAGCAAAGGAGCCTTAGGAGGTTAATATACCTGAAGAGATCATAAGTACCACAGGTGATATATTCTAGATTAGAACCGCTTACCACAAGCATTAGTTTAATAAAATGAGTACAAGTTTAAAGAAAGCTTATAATTAAAGTTGCGTGTATTTCTCGGACTTCTAGTCCGGTAAACAGTTTTTGGATATTGAGCGTAGTTATTGATTAATTTATATTCGTAATTTAATTTAATATTAAAAGGTAAATCCCTTTTGACTAAGACATATAACTTACTAATTATCATTAGATTTTTGATATTTGAACCAAGTGAATAAATATAAGTTATTATTATACAAATGGCGTCTGGTCATTCTTTGCCTCAAACTAATCTTAGTGTCAGGGTGGAACCCAGGGGGATTCCCTCACACACACACACGCGCACGCACGCACGCACACATACACACACACACATATATATATATATATATATATATATATCTTAATGTTTAAATATTAAACACGGAGCATTTTTTAAAATAAAAAATTCCCAGTTAATTAATATCACTTTTTTACTTCACTAGTGTACAGAGAGCAACGTATTTTTCCAGCAGTCATTTCCTTTTAATTAGCTCTTTTTTTATTCTAGAGTAAAACGTGATTTCTATATTTTACCTCCTTTTATTCTTACATATTTTTTGTTTATTTATTAAAGTGAAAAAGAACTGATTATTTTGTGACGGGGCTTTATCGCGAATTCCACTAATTGTACTCTTGGGATTCTTTGGGGCCAGAATGGCAATTCTTTCCAACCGACTCAAAAAGAGAACATGTGTATGCAAATTAGAATTATTTAAATATTGGAATGTTAGCATTCAAGCGGGTTGCTAAGTGTAGAAATAACGCTAGATCACTAAGGGGAGTGAGATAAAGTCTAGAAAAGGAGTCTTCATTCTCGGTGTTGGCCTAACGGTGCCGGTGTAGATAAGTCAAAAGTGGTTCCCAGACAAACGGCGCATTGCCTAAGAAACAGCCAGCCAGATTAAAGTTTGACTTGACGTTTTAAGGACCGTAGCTGTTTACTCAGGAAATAGCGGTATGCTAATTCATGTCAGGTATAAGTATAGTGCAGATACTATTAGAGTAGGAATTATAATACATAAATTTAGATTTAGTTGTTAAGTGCCTAATTATCAGTAATAAGTATTGCGTCTACTCACTCGTGATCAATATCCTTTTAGACAAATATTGTTGTTGTATTGTATATCAACTAAGATCATAATAAACTGATTTTAGTATGGCAGATTTTTAGTGGTTCTTCCTTCCTTCCCTCAGACATAGGTCGCGTTAATAGTGGAGAAATGGTGTCCCCAATGGAGGGGCACCACAATTTATGTAATGTTTTTCAGAATTTTATAAACATTGAATAATAAGCCATTATTGTTATATTTTTGTACTACCTTATATTAATGCTGAGAAATTTTTTGAATCTTCAAAAGTGCTCCTAATTTGAATATGGTGCTTTAACGTTGAGTGAGACTTCCTCGTAAGGGTAGATATTAAAACTAGAGCATATGTGATCAGACATTCACTATGCAAGGCCTAATAATCATTTTCTTATAGGAAATCATTAAGAAATCAAATGTCTTCAATGGAAAAATAGCAAAGTTAACTATAGTGCGTTTTTTTATTAATGCAAGTAAAAAAAAAATAGTTTTTTTAAATTATGACTATTTTTACAAGCTTAAGTAAAATCGATTGAAACTGACTACACTAGTGGTCTTCAAACCCTTTCGGCTCTCAGAACCCTTAGAACCACAAGGGCTTTGGGGGAAAACCCCATTCCACACACACATACTTAGAAAACGTAATTTTAAAATAATATTTAAAGTAGATCAACACGTTATAAGTACTTTACGTAAAAACAATTAAAAATTATTGTATTTGTTATTAAGTATTCTTAAAGTAATTTATTCATCAATAATATTATAATTTTGTGATCCCCGTGTCACGTAGTCAGTCCTATTTAGTTACAGGGACTTGTGCTTAAATTTTTATACACAAACTGTCGAAGTCTAAATCTATTGATATTATAAGCAGTGTCGTATTTAATATTCTACGTTTAATTTGATTACATATATATATACAGGGTGTCCAGCCTTAAAGTAACCCAATAGCTAATTCCCGAACCATTCAGTTTACACATGCACTTCAATTTGAAAAATGTTTTAAAAAAGGTAAAGAATGTTTTTACGTGCTTTCGAACAAAAAAAAAAAAAACCCATTCAGAAAAATTACAAAAAAATTAAATTTTTTTATACCGTCCCCCAGGTCCTATCACTTATATTTAGGAAAGATGCAGTATTCGATTAAGACATGCAAATTGAAAGTGCATGTCTTAACCGAACGGTTCGGGAATTAGCAATTGGACCACTTTACAGCTGGACACCCTGTATAAATATATATATTGTAGCCATTCACGGTGAGAGAAATATTTTTCACACAAATGTATGGTTCTGAATGGCATTAAAATGTTTATAGCTGTGTGAGAAATCCTGTGTATTTTGCATGTGGGAATTTCAACCAAAAGTTTAGGAGTTGTTCTTGCTTAAATTTTGATTTTAATGTCGAATTTCTACATGTATCGATAAGTTGCTCCCTCTCATTTTTTCTCCGTGTAAATTGAAAAAGGTGCATTTAATAAATTTGTAATTATTCTTCACTTTAAGGTATCCGAGACTACGTTCGGTACCGTGATTTTAACAAAGTATGTAAATGGATAATTTTCATGATATTTAGTGTCACTCAGATTAGAATACATGCATAAAATTGTTTTAAGGACATTTTGACAAAAAATTTATTTACATATAATATTTTTGGCAAAAAATTAACTTAGAATAATCTTTTTCAAATGTTCTCCTTTTGAGAAAAATGGTTCTATTATTATAATGTTTTGCCTGTATATAGCTCTGAACACTCTACAGACGTTCAACTAGAATTTTTGAAAAATTCACACTATTTTCAGAGTTACCACCAATTGAAATAATTATTCGCGTTTTTTTCTTAAAATTGCTCCCTCTGTTGTCGCAAAATATGAATAAACCCACTTCTAAGTTACATATTTCAAAAATTCTAGTTGAGCCTCTATAGAGAGGTCTGAGTTATATACAGGCAAAATATTATTATAATAGAGGCATTTTTCCCAAAAGAGAACATTTGGAAGAAAGATTATTCTAAGTTAATATTTTGCCAAAATATAATATTTAAATATTCTTTTGTAAAAGACCTTAAAACAATTATATGCATACATTCTAAACTAAGTGACACTAAATATCATGAAAATTATCCATTTATGCGCTTTTACAAATCACGGTTCCGAATCTAGTCGAAAACCTTAAAATTTTCTTTTTTTTCCTTATATAATGTGTTTCATACTTACTTCTGTAAGCTTTGTGTGATTCGTGGTGCACGAGGATTTATAATGGTTTTCAATAAAAAAAAAAAAGTATAAAATTATTTTTTGCACCCGGGATAGAGGAAGCAATTGAATTTTCGCAATCTAGCAGGTGGCGCATCGAAAGAAAGAACTTCTTTATATCTTTTGATTATATTATAATAGCAGTATAAAAAAGTGTTTAAAAATATATTTATGTTAAGTATAAATAAAATTTTCATTTTTAATCAATCAGATATGTGGTTAAACGCACTTCACATAGAGAACGAGAATTAATTTTGTATACACATTAATAATTTTCTTTCTGATTTTTTTATTGGGACTCGTAGAACCCTGAGTCGACTTGTGGACCCTCAAGATTCCATGAAACACAGTTTGTAAACCCCTGGACAACCATTTTGTCTAACAAACTTTTCTCTAACCATCCTTAGTATTCCAAATATATTCTTGTGTTAACACCCCACCTTTTTTAAATTGTTTTTTTTTTTTTATTTTTTACTTTATTTTTTTTTTTTTGTTCTCTAAAATCTATCACCTAATCCTCAAGAATTTATTGCTACTCATAAGAGTAATACATATTCTGATTAGTTAAATATAATCTAAATTTCGGATATAAGAGACAAACTGTTCTTTTCTATTAATAAAAATCAAAATTCTTTGTTTTACTGATATATATGAATTGAAAATTTAATCTACTAAATTTGACTCCCTAAGGGAAAAATTTGTATTTAAATTCGTTGTTGATGCTTTTCGTTGAGTGATTAGCTAATATTGAACTCATTTTATAGATGAAAAGGTTTTATATGATTCATTCTTAGAAACTATAGTATATATATATATACTATATATTTACGATTTTTTAAAAGAATACATATATATATAAACTTTTATATTATTATATCATAATTTAACTTTATGCGGAACTGTTTTCCCTCTCTTGTATTTGGCGGAAACATAACCAGTTATTACACTCCCGAAGTAAGTCTTACTATCTACGGTTTGCATCGAATTTAAATCTATACTGTGAATACTAGTAGGCTATAATTTTATAATTATATTTTATTAGTTAAGTGTTTTTATTATTTAAATTCCTCCAAATGTTATTCTCTCCTTTCCTCTTGGTACGTAGTATGACAATCTACAGGTGAAGGTTGGCTAGCCCTAAAACTTCTTTAAACCTGCAATACTGGTTCCTAAGACCAGGAGTTTGTTTTTGTACTACTGTGTCTATTTCTTACTATTTAGTATAGTTATCTTAGGTTCTATAACTATCTGTGTATTTTTATATTTTGATTATATATATATATATATATATATATGTATATATATATATATATATACAGAGAGAGAGAGAGAGATAATAAAATAAAAATAAAATACCAAGTGAAAAAGTTGTAAAATATTATAACTTACAAACAAAATACATTTTTAAAGACAATAACTTATGTATGTTAAAAAAATAATAATTTAGTGATTAATGTGAGTAGTATTTATTTGTTTTACTATAAAAGCAATTAAATAATAATTTTAGAATTTTTGTCATCGTTTTTTTGTTATTCTTTTTTCAGAATTTTAGTTTTATTATAAATGAAACCTTAAAGAGAGAGATAAATGCATTGTAACACTACAGGAAATTTTGATTAATAACACAACTGAAATTTTTCTTATCATTTTTACGTTTTCCTTATTTAAAAATGTAAACAAGTAACTATTCTTATAAATAATAAAGTAGCTTCGATCGTTTTTTATTGAAGGCTCTTTCGCCATACGTATGAGAGTGTGATCTTGACACGGAGCACATTTTTCAGACAGAAAAATGCCTCAATTTTTATAAAATTTGTCACATTGTAACTCATGCATTTTTTTATAATATAGTGTTTTTAAGATTTAAAAAATATTTTATAAATAATTAATTTTTTCCTTTTAACGTATAAAGAGATAGCTCATTTAGCATTACGGTATAGAAAAAATGCGAAACACATTTTAAAAAGAAAATATGTCAACTCGGATAAAATGAGTAGTATGATAAAGCAAGGGATTTTCTACAGGATAGTGATGCCAGAATATAATATTAATGTTTGAGTACTCCTATATCTGAAAAAAATATTCGAATTAGGTCCCTATTCTTTAACATTAGCCGAAAACAGCCTTAAGGAAAATCAGCACTCGAAAAGAAATTTGTAATTTTGTATTCAGTGTTTGAATGTAATTGGAAACACACACCTTTTAGAAAACTATTATGCTGCTATTTAAAATTAGATTTTATAGATCCAAGGAAATAAATATCACAGCGGTAATTTTTTTTTTATTATATTAGTAAGTTAAAATGCGCGTTATTTTTTTAAACTTTATATTAAAAATAATTTTATGTTACAATAATGAAATACATTTATATATCAAATAAATGAAGAAATCTGTATTTTGAATCTGTACAAAGTAAATAATTCTTACTATTATAAAGGACTTCATGGATGATTTTCATGTTCTGAGTAAGAATAATTTTATGGCCTTGCGTATATCACCTTCACCCCTTAGGAGAAACATGTTATCGATCAATAAAAACTGTTAATGAAACTCCCGCAAATAAAATCGCAAAAATCATTTTCCTATCTCAATAATGCCCTTTAAAATATGCAAAATCAACTTTAAAAGAGCTGCGCTTATTTTTTTTAGTGTAGGGCTATAACTGTTTATGCATTGTATATATATTATATATTGAACATTTTTAGCCTTTTCAAGTGTAAAATCAACATTCATTTACAAATTCATGGAAAATAATTTTTTTGCATACAGTCAAACTTTTTCATAATTACACAAAGAAATGTAAACTATATTAATACTAAGTCTTGTGTTTTTACGAAAAAAACTTAACATCCTCAAAAGCTAATAATTTTCAGCTAGCCATGGAGTAAGTGGGAAGCTAGCGCCATCTATTTGTAAAATGCTCATCTGCAAAAGCCCCTGTGCTTTAAACATATATTATATTGCCGCTGAACTTAGTTAAAACTGTGTGTTCACAGAGGAGAGTAGCATACTGGGATATATATTAAATTACTTCAACCTGGTACTCTTGGTGAGGAAAATTATTCTGTAATGATAAGTTACTTTTTTACATAATCATATTTTCAAAAAAATCATTTTAATTTATTACATGCATTTTTTCGAAAACTGGGATTTTTATCATTTATATTCAACACTGGTGGAGATAAGAGGTAACAGTGTTGAATATAAAAGATAAAATCTTTTAATTTCCGAGGAAAAAAATGCATGTATTAAATTTCAAAATATCTTTTTTGTCCTAATTGTAAATGGAGTCTTAACTATATAAAATACTGGTTTCCTTTGTACATACTTAAGAAAAATTTCTCAATTTCATGAGAAAAAAATGGATTAATTCTATATAATAAAAGCCTAATTTTCTTATGTATATCAATCTACCTTTAGAAATTTATTTTAAAGCTATTTGTGTGCTATCTGTGTAAGTCATTTAACAAAAAATATTACTTAAAAGCAATTAGAGAAATGTCAACATGTTCTGATGCTGAAATAAATGGATAAAAAAATACATCGTTCAATTATAATAGCTGAATCGTTTTGGACTCAAATCTTATAGTACATTAAAAATACATACACCATTTAGGTACATTAAATACGAGAAACAGTACCGCGCGATTTAAACTCATTTTCGGGCCCATTTCGGGCCCTGGATACAGAACATCTACGGGCCCCCTTAGCTGGCGGATCGAAATTTATAACCAAAATCTGGTTAAGTCCAGCTTATCAGACCTCTGAAGTGCCCACCCCAAGCACCTAATGGATAAAGCGGCACTGACGAGCAAGCATAATGCAGTTATGTTATATTGTTATAAAAATGTAGAGTTTACATTTACAGATGTTTTTACTTACTTATGAGCTGCGTGGTCTTCTACTGGACTAATTTATTAGAAAAAAGGCGTAGTAACTTAAATTTCTTTTTTATAAATATTTTCCCAATCTAATTAACTATCGTACATCGTATCGATACAGAATCTTATAATAATGAAAGATATTTACATATAGAGGTGCATTGCATCCATTAATGTAATTTGGGTATGTTAATTTCAAATTGTGCTGAAGGGTTTTGAGAAACTTCTTTATTGAATTCATTGTTAAGTGTTTTAATTAATATACGAGCCTGTTTATATCCAGAGATGTGTGAGGTTTTCAAAATATATTTAAACTATGCATAAAACACCACTTGGGAGTATGATTTTGCAACAAGCCTACAACTTAAATCTGTTAAAATGTAGAGTTGAATAATTAGCACAATCATTTCGTTCTTTTCAACAATATGCCATGAAATGTAATATTTTAAAAAGTAAAAGTATTCTTACATACATCTTTTTTCCCTTCCATTCAAAAATTATCAAGTCCATTTGAACTAAATATTTTTTTGTGTTTTTTGTTTTAAATACAGGCTACCAATTAATTTCCTCCCTTTAGAGTTATTTTTCACAATTTTATTCATAAATTCATTTTACTTTTAAAACTTTCATCCTGCAGAAGAATTTAGAATTAATTATAAACCGAAACTATTCAAAACATGCTTTCGTGCAAATGGCTTTGTGCTTTTAGGTCTTCATTTTTATAATTTAAAAAATAACCGCATAAAGAAAGAAACATTAGAATACCTCATCTGAGACCACATAATTTGGCAATTAAATTTGAGCATCAATGCGTCTTTGTAACAAATCAGTTCCATCATTGTTTGTACAAATAGCTAATCATTTGAGCAAATTACATGAATTTTAATCTCAGTTAACTAACTTTATCGAAAGGTTAGTTTTTAAAAAAATGTAAAACACCTGAGAACATAACTGCTATGAACTGAGAAGATTGAAGGACATTTCACATCACAGTAAAGTTCTGGGAAAAACTTCTGATCGATCCAGCGATCGATGTTTCCGAATAAATCAGATGTTTCCTTTGCTCTCAGGGAAATATTTCAGCATCAAAGACAACATAAAAGAGTTTTGATGCATCAAAATTCAAGTTTCGACAAATATGAATTAACTGGAAAAAAATTCTTAAAACGAGAATTCGAGATTTTCGTTCAAAAGGATACGATATGAAAGAGGGATTTCAACATATGCTCCAAATTGTCTTTTTTTTCTGCAACAAAATTGTATGTTAGTAATCCTTTTTTATTTTTAAACGATAATTTCAACTTCAAAAATTCATTTTATTTAGATGATGTGATTTAAAACCTTAAAATTGTTTTATGAACTTAGAATAAATATAATGTTCTGCAATTTTCACTCCTTATATAAAATCTTTTATATTGTGTAAAGTAGAAAAACAGGCGTTTTTGTCTGCAATAATTTATGTAGTGTTTTAACAAGTATTAAGTATGTTTCTGATATGATTTTCTATGTATTTCTCTTTCTCTGTTACTGATAATTCCCTACATTTAGTTTACACCTTAGTTTATGCCATTGAATGCTTTAAAAAGTAAGTTTAAAAACCCAAAGACGTTAATTTTATAAGTACTTTCAGTAACGAATTTGGAAACGAAACTGTTTAGTATTTAAAGGGTCACAGGGAGTGTTAATCTTCTATTTTTCAAATTTTCGAAAAGATATATGTTGTTCCTCATTTTCTTTTAAACATTTTTGATACCAACCACGTGATAGTACTATAAAAACTTCGAAGTTATTCGAAAAAATTCAAACAGCAATTTAGTAATAACAATGTTTAAAATGGCTACATGCCACACCCACTTATTTTTGATTTCCGCATACGTTTTATTTTCTGTTTTTAAAAGCCTCATGAAATATTTTAAACACTTGCTTAATTGAGAAGCTTGCAACTCAACACATTTTTTAATGTGTTTTGATTCTGTTTTTATAATGCTAGCACGTTTGTTTCAAATGACTTATCGAAATTCAAAACAGCGTTGTTTAAAACCGTTTATAAAAATTGAAAATACTCGATTCACATGGAAAATACTCATCGTAGACCTTCGTCTAAGAAAGAAGATTTAGAGAGGGACCAAATCATGAAGGTATGTTCTCATATGTTGCAGAAAGGAGATAAAAATGTGTGCTTCTCAGTAATAAAATCTCAGGATATCAGACTTCATTAAAAGTCAAATTTTGTTAAGGTAAGTGAAAACTTCAAAGGATATCGTATTTTTGATTTTATTTCAACTTTTAAGCTCTATTTTATCAGCTGTTGTTTAAAATGTCTATTTAGTCCAGTGGTTTATGTTCGAATTTTGAAATACGTTGCAAAAACTGTGGAGTGTTTGTACTTTTTCAAGCTGTGAAAACTCTAGGAATGAAAACAATACTCAGAAATTAACAGAAGACCTGTTTTTGCAATGAGATGCATAGGCCAAGGTTTAGAGTCATTAAAAACCTTTTGTGCTGTAATGAGTCTTCTAATCCTGTTGAACAAAAATCACATGATGTTATTAATAATAAACTTTCACGTGTTATGAAGGAAGTCGCTGAAGAAAGCATGAAAATGGCAGCTGTCGAAGAATATTCTTCGTCACCTGATAACTTTAACGGTAAGTGGTGATGGTACCTGGAAGACGAGGACATTCATCGTTGATTGGGTATGTACTGTAATAGGGGCCGAAACAGGTAAGGTTTTGGATAGGGAAGTGTTGTCCTCATTTTGCAAAGGATGCGACAGTTATAAGGGGTAAAATTTGGTATCAAGTACAATAAAAAAAATGGCAAAGAGCGCATAAGATTTCATGTAGAAAAATTATTCTGAATCTGCTGGTAAGATGGAGGTTGACGGGATGTTAAGGATTTTTAATCGATCAGAAAAGCTTCACAACCTGAAATATTCGAACTACATAGGAGATGGCGACACAAAACAATCAATGCCCTTTCTGTAAACAAGCCATACGGCGATGACTATCTTATTCAATAGAATGTGTAGGCCATGTGCAAAGAGAGATGGGTACAAGACTTATGAAGCTTAAATTAGTATATAGTAAAAGGAATTATCTGATGGTAAAACTATTGGCGGTAAAGGTAGGTTAACAGATAGTTTAATTGATAAACTTGCATTACTATAGGTAATGCTATTCGATGCATTCTACTAGTGTAAAGGGAAATGCAAGGGAAAGCCATTTGGGCTGTTTGGGATCATTCTTGCAGGCACTGATGATGAACCGATACACTGGTTTTTTTGTCCTACAAATCAAATACATGGTGTAAGTATAATGCCGCAATTAATAATAATTTACAAAATTATAAACACAAACCCTCAGTTTGCTAAAGCTGTTCAAGATGTAATTAAGCCTGTATTTGCAGACTTATCTCATCAGCACTCTGAAGAAATGTTTGGGAGGTAAGACACAGAATCTAATGAAAGTTTAAATTCATTAATTTGGAAGTTTTTGTCCTAAGACGATTGGTTCTAGGCTTCAGATTGCAGAGATTGCTGCAAATCTAGAAAAACCAGTGTTTTTAATGATGGAAATCAAATACTTATTACTATTTTAGAATTTGGCTTGAAATTAGCGAAATGTTTGTGTGCCCCTGGCTGAACGTGCAATCGTCAGATCTTTACGTCAAGACAGAGGCTGTATAATAATGAATTTTGAAGCTCGCAGAGCCAAGAAAAAAAAAGTAAAAGAAATTGAGCTGTTTTTCAGGAACAGGAAGGTATATATTTTATTTTTTATCCTGTAGAATTTTGCGGGTAAGTTTTAGGATTTATTTTTCTCAACTTCAATTTTAAAACTTTAAAGCCCTTTTCTCAGTTTGTGTTTTTTCAATTACGCGCATTGCGTTTCAAAACTATCATACTTTGATGTATAAAAACTTTACAGAATTATAAATTCTATCATAATCTTCAAATCATAGCTATTTATAGTATTATAAATTTTTAATTTTTGAAATATTTCAACAAAAATTGAATTTTTAAAAAATTTAAAATTATTTTTTATTTTAAAAATATTATTTTTTTTTTTTATTTTTTTATAAGATAAGCTAGCATGTAATAAGGATATATTTGACTTTATAAATCAACTTATTGCTAGTAATTTAAATTATTATTGCGAAAATATCATGCGCGTCGTAAAACTCACTATTTGTTTCTTACAAAATTTTCTTATTTTTATGTGCTTATTATTTTTAAAATTATGATTATATTTTAGATATTTTTATACTTTTTTGAAACTTTATTCCTTTATAAGAAATGTGTAAAAAGAATCAAATTATTTCATTTTAATCTCAAAGAATTATTTCTAGTCGAAAATTGTTTGTATTTTGTGCTCTCGAAACATTTTTCAGCACCCCTGTGACCGCTTAATAACCTATGATATTTATATTATATTAATAATCTATGTATAATAATCTAATATTCAATTACACAGTTAAACTATAATATTCTGTATTATATATTAATGATCTATATATAATAATCTAATATATTCCATTACTTTTAACCTATAATATTCCATAAGGAATTCATAGCCTCTCTAACTGCATAGCAAATAAAATGTAATCACCCGCTTATTATATACTCGAAAAAGATCAGGGAATAATCTCACAATATTATGTTATTAAAATTACTAAAGAAAATGTGCACTAAAAAGTACAAATACCTACCTTTTTTTTACAGAGTAATTTAACTATTTATACAAATCTGAAATATTTGTATTAGTAAAAGGGCTTCTAGAAAAATCTGTACAATGTTTACATCTAAAGTTTCAGAAGGTGTTGTGTGCCTTTTTATAGTGTATTTCTACAGTAAAATATACTTGCACCATGATGTTTTTAAAAACTTTAACAGGAGTACTCTATAGGAGTGTGTTTTGAATCATATTTTTGATAAACTTTTTTGATAATTCTGTATGTTGATATTTGAGTTAAAAAAAATAACTATTCTTGGAAAACTTTGACCTAAAAATTTATTTCTTTTCAAATAAGAAGTGTTATTTATGATTTTGCAATACTTCTCACTTGAGATATCCTTTAAAAGTCTTTGTAAAGAAACTTCAAATGCAGCAGTTGAGTGTGTAATAACATAAAACATTACACAACAATGCTAGAAAAATAATAAAAAAAGTTTCAGGTTAAGAAAAATTTAATTCTGATAATGGTGGACTTAGATGATGATGAAACTGAAGAAGAAACGCCAAATCTTTCAGAGAAAATTCAAACAAATAAACAGAATGGCGGCAGTTGCCAAATTACAGCAAAAGGGAGTGATGAATTTAAAGCCTCAACGTAATTTTCTTTTCCAGCGTTCGGGTTTGTTAAACGTAAATATTCATAGGATAAAAGGAGGAGCAGGAACTTCCTGCTTTTGAAACTGCCGCATTTTATCAAGCAAGATAGTATTATGAATGCAGAAGATGACGATCATCAGAAGGGAGAATTGAAAAACAAGTGAGGAAAGTCAAAAAAATAATGAAACGAGTTTGACTTAAATTGAAAGAACACACACGACAACATCTCCCGACGGAAAGATTAGGGATGAAACACGACCCCTAGACTGTGGGATCTCGGATCCCAGGTGTGGATGGAGAAACAAAAACTGAATACTTTCCTTGGTCTGGATCACGCCCCCTCCCCAATTGGACATTTAAAATTGGACTTTTTATTGCAGAGATAAAACTTCCTTTTGAGGTTGGACAGTGATGGAGTAGAATGCAGGGTCCTGTCATTGTGCACACAGAAGTTTTAACGGGGAGATATGGGGTCAAAAGGGCCACCATTCTCCTGTATTGTATGCCTTTCATTTTTGATTTTTTGTCATTTGGAAAACAAAAAATTACAAACTAATTATTGAATATATAATTGAGTATTGAAATTAATAAAAATTAATCTAATTAAAAACAAATATTTAATTAATCTTTACATTATTGTATATACCCAAAATTATAATAAAACCGGGGGAAAATCAGGGCTTTTTGGGGGTCGGGACCCCTAGGGACACCGTCTTGTGTGCGTCACTGATTCTGTATATTATTTTTTGTTTGTTACTATTGTATGCGCATATATGTTTAAAAGTGGAAATTCCTCACAGTTTACTAGGAAACCATCTATTATTGATTCTGATTAATATATTTAGCTGCTACATGTGGAACACAATTTTCAAGGAATATAATTTGAAGCTTGATGCTCATATAGTAAGATAATTTAAGCTTTGTTATTTACTATCCGAATATAGAGGATGAGAAAAGGTTAAGAGAGAGTGTTGTTTGTATCATGGATTTTATTAAAAGTGAAACTTTTTTGCCATGAGAGTGAATGAGAAGAATTGTCTCCATTTTCTTACGTAACGGGGAAAAGCTTAGTACGGGTAGTCCCCCCATTCCCGAATCGTCGCTGGTAATCAGGGAGATCCAGGAGGGAGGAAGGGGTGAGTAGGGACACACCACGTGACTCTCGTCAAAACCGTGAAAATGGAGGATTGCCCGCCTCGACGGGTCAACTTGTCCACCCTCCCGCGATTAGGGTCGCTTTTCCCTAGACCCGGGAACATCAGTCGGTCGGCCGTATCAGTTGTAGTGTGAGCATTACGGAGTAGACGAGTAGCGTGCGGTAGCCGGTGAGTGGTGGTATAGGTATCGGACTGTGCTTTCTTCCTGTTAGTTCAAAGAACCCCGGAGCCCAGTACCAAAGACCCGGCCGTGTAGGGAGCGGCGATGCACACGTTAAATCTGGCAGTATCGAGGCTGAAACGCGTCGCACTCCGTTGAGGGTGTGTGGTAGTTAGAAGAGGGGTGCCAGCTCAGGTGTCGTCCACGTCACTGACCATGGTTCACCATGGTCCGTCGCCAAAAAGCCCTCGTGTAGCTGAACAGTGCGACGTTAAATTCAATCAATCAATCAATCAATCAATCAATACGGAGAGTAGACAAAATTTGAAATTTTCTTTAGATTGTTGACTACACATGGCCATGTGTTCGGTGGCTAATTTATTCTATAATTTTCATTTTGCGTTCAATTATTATTATTAATTCTAGTCAGAATGCTTACAAATCAAATGCACAAAAAGAAGAAAAGAATTTCGTGAAAAGAAAGAAAAAAACTAGAGCAAAGTCCAGTTAAAAAGCGACAAAAAACAGAAAAATAATGCAAATTCTCAAGTGCTACCACAATTATCAGAGTACATATCGGATCCGTTTCTAAGATCTAGTGCTCTAGTTTTTGGAAATAATTAAAATATATATTATTCTGAAGGTCAT
>BMAU01013100.1:0-59374 GCA_019973935.1 Trichonephila clavipes | reverse complement strand
AACGGCGACCTCCCATCATTACTTATTAGATTAATAAATTGATTTTGAAATTAGAAAATTCTGCTATTACACCAGAAAATTCTGGCAATGGAATTTGAGGTAAGCGGATACTATTTTTACCATTGTCATTTAAATTAATGTTTACATTTTCAGAATTTTTCAAAGAATACATTAAAAGTTTGAGACCTACCTCTGTTGTCTCGATCCGTTGATTTATATCTTCAATGTCCAGCGGAATGATTTCCAAGCTTTCGAAAATTTCTATTTCACAATAATCCTCAGCTATTTTATCTAGATTTATCTGTAATTGCTAAATTTTTTTGAGTTTAATTTCGATTTCAGTGACACTAGTATCCTTTGACACTGTCTTCTCCGAGGTAAAAGCCTCTAACCTAGTTAAAGTTCCTTTGATTGAATCTTTTAAACGATTCAATTTCTCTTCAGTAGTTACGTTGGAGTTATTTTTATTTTTCGATTTTTTATCCATTTTCTCCGGCTCGACGGACCAATGTTTCGTCAATATTTGTGTGGACTGTAAAACTGGTTACAGAATAAAAAATCAGTCTTTTTCGCAACGCTAAGCCTACTTTATTCGTGCACCCGCTTTTGTTGGGGTACAGCTAGACAATGTCTACCTTTACAAATTTTTTACAGATGGCACTACAGTGCGCTGATGACGCAACAGTAAGAACGTTTTAATGTTATATTTTAAAATAATATTGTCACTACATGTTTAGACTGTAAAATTTAATACATAACATTTAAAAAGACTGACAGATTTTTAAATGATAGATTAATTATTGAATTTTATGCCTGTGAATCAGTTTATCAAATACGTTTGAAATAATTCTTCAGAATAAAACTAAATACATTTCCAACTTGCTAAATTGTGTGAAAAATGTTTTACGCTAGACTAAAAATATTTGCACACTTTAAGAATGTTTTGTAATTGCTTATAATGTCTGTGAATGTCGTTGAATAATTATATCAACATATTTGCCAAATTGTATCAAAAATGTTTCAAGGAAGACTAAAAATATCTGTGTGTACTCTCTCTCTATGGAAAAAAATATTTTCTGTAAACTGTCGAGAGTATTTAAAAATTAAATAAGCTTTTTTAATATTCAACAATTTTTTTACTGAAGCTCATTTCTATACAAATGTATTTTTCTGTATTATATTTTTCAAATTATAGAAAAATTATGGAAAGTTTAAATAGTTACAACATTAAAAATTGTTTTTGAAATATTAATTATGTTTGGTTTTATTTTGTCTCATTTTTTTAATTTTTAAATCGTAAGTTTAAAATTCTAGATTATTTAGAAGTCTTTTAGTCTGCGAGAAGGAAAAATAACTTTTTAAAACTAAATTTAAAGGGTTCTCACTTACTTAAATTAAAAACAACAGAAGTAAATTGAATTGAATTAACTGAACATTTATGCACCTGTTAAAATCTCTGAGCAATAAACAACTATTTTATATATTTTCGAGACATGTTCTTACCTTTAAGTACGTTTTGCATAAAATTCACTGCATATATAGCTATAAAATTTTACAGAGTTTTTGCAAACATAACAGTCTATAAAATGAATGAAATTTTAAAAAATAAATTTATAAAAAATTTTAAAATTTTTTTATTTAGTTATTCAAATTCCTTTTAAATTTTACGTAGAAATTGTGCTACATTTAAAATTTGTGAATGTTTATTTGAAAATTTGTGGATCTTATATAATATGCAAAATATTAACAATATAGGTAAAGTAAATTTTGAGAAAAATGGACCGGAATGAACAAAAACTGCATTTTGAGAAAATCGCAAATAACGATATATTTTCATCTATGATTTGTAAAATAATATTTTTTAATGTAATATAAAGTAATACAATTTATTTTACATCATTTCTCAGTTTTTAAATTATATGTTTAAAATTCTAGATTACTTGGAAATATTTTTAATTACTCTTTCTTTTTATTTCATCAACACCTTCTGTTTAAAGTACCAAAAATTTATATATATTTTTATTTAACTTTGAAAATCATAATTACAAGATATTACAGAATTCTTTATACATATTTTTATTGTTATAAAAATACACAAAGAAAATGTCTTTGATTAATTTAAAAAGTTAATTTGATGTCTTATTTAAATGGAACTTTTTAAAAATTTTAACAATATAATTTCTATTTTTACTTAAACATATGTATATTTAGTAAAACTAATAATTATAAACATAGTTATTCATGAGTATTATCGATCGTTTCTTTCCATCAAACATTGATACACTACCTTTTGCTGCAATAAATGCTTTAAATCAGACTGTAATTTAATAGACACAATTTTTAATTAACCATGGGAGAGCGACAAAGGTGGATTTAAACTCTCCGTACAAGGTTTCAAATCGTTTGCACAGGATTCCATGAGTCTGTTGAGTAGTAATAGATCCAAAGACATTCAATTGTCTTTGCGTAAATAAGATTCCGTATTCCACTCGATGCTTTTGAAACATATTGATAAACCACACGAGAGGTTTATGGTTGATTTTCAAAAGTTTTCTTAAATCTTTTTCAATATTAAAACAGTTGATTTGAGGATTCAAATGTTAACAATAAACAGTTAGGAAAAACAAAATGTCTGTTTTACAAGTTGTACACTTAATTTAGAATAATCCTGAAGATGCACTTTGTACTAAATACAATTAATTTATAACTTTGGAAAAGGTGAAAATCGTTAAAGTGTTGGGTCTATAATGTATGGTCCAAAACCTCTCAGCCAAAATATTCCAAGTCCAGAGTCGCTCGAGAAGTGTGAGACCTTGTATTACCATGGAGGAACTACACTGAGTATTTATTGACTTGATCGGTACACTTTTCTCAAAATTATTGCCAACGTCCCATTTCATATACTCACGTAATTTCTTATCATTTTTCCTCCTTCCTCATAAAATAGTTTATTTTTTCTCAGCGCGTATCTGAAAACGAGGCCAATAGGTTGTCACGTGTTTACCACCGGCTTAAAATGATTGTCACGTTTTCACCACCTGCTTAAAATGAGGTGATCGCAAATAATTATAATTTTATTTTCTTCCTGGTTGTTGCATAACCTATTTCTGGATGACGTAAGCTCAAAAAGAAAAAAAAATCATGATACCATTTTTTGGGCATAAAACCTCCTCCAACGAGGCATTCAACAAGTTTCTTTCGAATGGAACTTCTCTACTCTGGAAACCTAACAATGTCAACGTAAAGTGTATTGGAGACCATTTGAAACTTCTCTTTTACTCTGGAAACCTCACGTGTCAACGTAAAAGTATTAAGAGTCCATTTGTTTTGGAAACCTGAAGGCTTTCTGAAAGAGTTGTCCATTTTTGCCAGTTCTTTGAGAGTAAGAACGCTACCCAAAAGTTATTCCCTGACGAACGCTGCACTAGGGCGCTGATGGCATAGTTCCGATAGCCCCGAACGTGCAGCAAGTAGGCTAAAAGGAATACGGATCCAGTGATTGGGTGTGTATCTAGTTCAAGAAATTGGCATAACGGGTGACATTTGAAAGCCTTATAAGCTTCACGGAACTTAATAAGCAAATTTTTAAAGGTAGTGTTGAAAAATATGTTTGTTTTATATTTACAATTTATATGAAGTAACCAAATATTTATTGTAATATGCAAGTGATAAAATTTAAAAAATCCTTACAGTTAAAATAGATTTTTGGTTGAGAAAGGAAAGATGAGAATGTTTATTCTTTCATGGGATCCTTAGAGGTAAGTTTCATTTTAACTTCTGCATATATTTTTTAATACTAAAAAAATATACACTATTTATTTCCTATGGCATGGATTGTAAAAGAAACTCTTATCGGCGGTTTACAAATGTATTCATATTTATTAAAGACAATGTTACAATAGTAAATCACTCAATTTCGTTACAATTCTTTCTTTCTTGATTCGAATTCCATTCTTGTTGAAAAAGAGGTTTGGCTCCAATTCAATCCTTCTTTTCATGAAACGTCATGATCCAATGAGAACATAGGCTTTCGATATTATCAAATGACACCATGGATTAAAAAAGAATCCAGTTTCTACAAATCTGAAAAATTTTTGAGGATTTAACAACCACGATTTCTCTGGATAAGCATAATCCCAAACTAGGAGTTTACTTGCTTCACAGTTTTTTTCTAGATTAAAGAGAAATCCATCATTGGTTCGAATAAATTGACAGTTGACAAAGTCTTTTTTCCAAATAAATCCAAGTACATCTACTTTGGTTCCAACTGGACAGTCCAAAATATTATCACGGATAAAATCTGTAAAAACACAATGTGGCAGCAAAAAAATGTAATCTTGTCCCTCCTCGTAAATTGGAAACATGTTGAAAAGACAGGAATAACTCAATGACCAGAAACATTGGTTTTTATAGTCAGAATAAATGTCAATTATTAATTTAAAAAATGTTAATTTATTTAATACATATTTAAAATATTAATTTAAAATTTTTCTTTTCCCCAGTAATACTTAAAATATTATTTTAAAAATTTTTCTTTTTCCCGGTAATGTATAGCAGTTAGTTGAAGCTTCAACAACTTGATTATTTTGTGCAGATTATTTGATGCTACATATTACCGAGATGATTCCCATTTACAGGATATTAAATGATTCATTTTATTAGGTTATAGTCCATTCCCAAACCTTTGCTGATTTTTTGACCCAGTACGTTCTTAATTGTCCTGTTGGCATTCGAATCGAAATGCAGGGTTGTAATTAAGACTATAGTATTGGAAAGGTCGAGTTTATGCGGACCGAGAAGGGATTCCTCTATAATCAGGAACATGGAGATGCGGACATAGAACATGTTTTAACTCCCGAGGCTTGGCTAAATATAGTGATTGAACAATTTATCATTAAATTTCCCATGTTGAAAATGCAAACACCCCAACTGATTATTCACATTTGGACCACTCAAGCCTTCTATAACAGATTATGCTATTCGGAATTTTTTTCAACCGTGGGCTATCTGGAAAAGAAACGTACATTGAACCCCCAATTCGAAGGTAAGAACTTCATTAAAAATTTGATGAATTTACCAACCTTATTTATGAAAAAGGATGATTGGAAAGGAAACGCACACGGAACCCCCGATGCGAGGGTGTATGCAAATGTGTGATTTTTCAGAGCTCTGGAAAAAGCCAACGCGCGAGAAAGTGACTAGGTTTTAATGAAAAAATGGTGGTGCTAGGCAAGTTTGCGTATATTTCCTATAGCATGGATTGTAAAAGAAAATCTTATTGACGTTTTACAATTGATCCATATGTTAAGACGCAATTGTTACTGATATTTTTGAAAAATTTATTACAGCTTCCTTTTCTGCTCCTTTTGTTGACATGTTTCTAGAGCATAGAGAAGAATGAATTTCAGTGAAAAATTGTCAAGTAGACATTTTTTTTAGAGTTTGTCTTACAAAAAATTTCCACACATATTTAATCGTGATACATTTTTAATACAGTTTGGTAAGTATGACGGAAATAAATTATTTTTTATTTTTATTTTTATATCAATATATAAAGTATAGGGAAAAGAAATGACACTTTAAAATTCAACAATCATCATGTGGTTTCAACTGGCACTTAGTCCTGAAGTTCCCCTTTTAAGCGTATTAGTTGGCATTGATAATCTTTTGTATTTCCGTATCTTAGATATAGCCAATCTCCTCGGTAAAAAGAATGGAACCATGTTTGCCAAACGTTTCTAGTATGACATTATCCTTGGACTCAACGTGCTACCTCGTACACAAACGTATCCCAAACACATAGCCTGTGCTCATTTAGTCACAAGAGATACAACCGCTCGCATCATTCGCCATGAAAATTTGGAATTGGCCAAAAAACTTTCAAATGCCCTCGATACTGGATGTGCATATGTGCAGGGTAAGCGAACATTTGCAAGTTCGTTCAAACAATCTCCTAAATTGTTTGTGGTGAATACCCCCAATGAAAATACTGTCAAAATGGCCCAATGGATACGAGAATTTACGGTGGACTTGGAGTTGCAACGAAAACGGAATATTGAATCATTAAGGCGATACATTTGTTCCATCTCCCCAAACATGTTGCAACCTCGTACTGACGATGCTGAGACTGCAGGGGAAAATGATGCTGGGGTTGTAAGTAATGGAGGAATTATGGAGGAGGTTAATCATGGTGAAGTTATGCAGGGTTATGAAGAAAATGTTATGCAGGATTATGAAGAAAATGTTATGCAGGATTATGAAGAAAATGTTATGCAGGATTATGAAGAAAATGTTAAGCAGGAGGTTAATCATGGTGAAACTGCTATGGAGAAAGCTGGGGTAAATAATGGTAGAATTGATGTTGGAGAAAATTATGAGACTACGAAGGCAACTGCCAAAAATCAAAATTATGGCGGAGAAAGTTTATTTCAAATGATGACCGAGTCAGCATTTAAGAGCTATTTCAATAATAAGCATGATTCGTCCGAAATATTTACACAAATTCCTCACACTATTCATTTCACAAGAACATTAAATTCCAGAATTATGATAGTTGTTCCCGATGCATAAACAATAAAAACCATATCATTGAAATTTACTTTGGACTTACTTGAAAAACTGTATCAAAAATATTTGGTGTGCTAAAATCTTTTTACATGGCAAACAAGACTTTTTCCCTTTATAATCCCCTTTATCAATTATTATTTTGTTGGAGCTACTGAAATTTCTTTGGAGTTTGTTTTCTCTCCAATTTTAGTTTAGAGCAATAATATGAATTTCTTTGACTCTTAACATTTTCCCTGTTCTCTGGAACCCTGCAATATATCGCCATTGGATTACGAAAAGCTTATGCGTTATGAAGAGAATCGTCAACTCTCCTTTCCAGATAGTTTTTGGAGCAATTGCAAAGAATTGGCCAAAGGAGGTGTTTTCCATACGCAGCTCTCAAGAGAATCGAATGTGCTTATTGTGGCGAACGTTTTTACTACTTTAAATACCATCGACAAGATCCCTTTTATCCACCAGCCTGCTGTGGGAAATGGAGGCTACATCTTTTGGATCCTTCCAACGAGCTCACATCTCCTCGACTCCTGACGCTTGGACAACTTTAGGTGACTGCCTACCTTCGGATGAAATTTTTTCATAAAGAGATATTTTTGAAACAAATGGAGTGTTTTTAGAAAGAAAAAAAATATGTAAATACATTAAATTTTTTTAATAAATATTGTACTTTTAGAAAAATTGATGGTTTTCAAGGAAATTTAACCAAATTTTTATCAAAATGGTTAACACTGTATAAAAATCTCTAATACAATTATCACAATATTTTCTTTATACACAACATATACTATTGTGCTCTTCAAAATGAGCCAAAATCTAAGAGAAATATTAAAATTTAAAAAATTACAGACAATTATACATAACAATATGAAAATTTTGATATTTTTAAAGTTTTTTATTTATAAAAACTATCCTAAATGAAAAATATTTAACCTACAACAAAATTTTTGGTTCACTTTATGAAAAACAGTAAAATAAACATTCCCACAAAATTTAAAAGGTTATCTGGTTTGGTTCTTAAGATATCATGTAAATGGGAAAGCGTTTCTTTCAAAAACAAAATTTTGAGAAAAACTCATTTAAATTTTTATCTTACCGTTAAAAGGTATACGTACATCACAAAATTGTCTAAAATTCTGCTGGATGATATGTCACACCTTCCTTTTCTTCCTGGTGCAACCCTTTTTTCTTTCTGAGAGCTCGTGTTTTTTTTTCTTTTAATTTTGTAAAGGGTAATGAATGTCTTTCTGCGTCGTTAATTCGCCGATAGTCATACAATTTTAATACACGTATCACTAGCATTATACCTCAGCTTATTTATCACTTTTAATAAGCCACTAGCACCTTCATTAAATTGTAGAACTGCTATATATACCCCTAATTTCGAAGACTGGAGTTCAACAAAGTTTTGTTTTGGAACTATATGTTCCACAGAACACCATTGAAACTCTCGTTGGTATTCTGAGTCAATCCGTGTAAGCACTTTTCTAAAAGTTTTTGATCGCATAATTTAAAGTAGTGTGGTTTAACAATATTTAAAATATTTTGTGGGAGTCCAGGGGCTTTGGCGGTGAATATTTTACCAAGTGCCTTTGCTTTTTGAAATTTGCCCCAACTATCTGTTCCTGTTGGGCATTGACCATGCATAGGCTTTTTAGCATTGTAACAGCAGTGATAAAACTCAGCAATAACTGCGCTTTGCATGTTTGCTAAATTTTTGTATTACTATTCCATAATAATTTTGTAATTTGTCAATAAAATTGTCCGTCAATTTTCCCTTTCCTCCCAATCCTTTCACAGATTTTTTTAACTTTCTGAGATGACTCCCAACCCTTTTCTGCACGTGAACATTGCATTCTAGTTTATTAACTGTATTAGGAGCGAACACGTTTTTTACGGATTCATACGCTTTGGAATCCCCATCACCATAGCAATCAGTGTACTGCAATTTACGATGATTCTCTGATCGCTCAAATAAGCGATATGCTCCGATAGTCTCCATACTTGAAGCCGAACCCATATTATTGCAACAAACATGTGCATTAGAAGCAGCATCTGGAACTTTTAGCCTTCTTCGAACATATTCTACAAAAATGTGACATTATTTCGATGTCCAAAATTTTTCCTGTGTCAATGGATATGCAACTGACGCAACCATTGTGAGACGAGTAGCCACGCTTCTGCCAAGTCCCATACAATGACACACCATGGCCGCTTATTTATTCTAAGGGTGAATTTTTTTAATTTTTCACCTCAGTTGCTGCATTTTTCATGCTTTCTATAGAAACTATAGATGCAGCCTGCTGTATCTTTAATTCTTGATTTCGAAAGGCTGTTTTGGAAAGAAAAGGCAAGTCCAACATACCGAACAGTTTATTTCCAGCTGTGTACCCTTTTCCAATTACTCTTAAGGCAAAAGCAATCAGAGTATTCAGCTTAAATTTATTGTTGATTTTTTAAGATGAAGTAAATCCTTTTAAAAAATCTCAGTTTCTACATTTCAAGGAAAAGTTTGAACATATTCCATACTTAAAGTCTTCTGTCAAACTGAGTTCATCATGTAAACAAACTGGACAACAAAGTACTTCAAACACAGAAAGCAATGTGGTGACATCAAATATTTGATGTCCGAAAATTTCATCAGAATTTCCAGAACTTTCTAAAAATTGTCCTTTAAATCTTTAAGTTTTGATGCACTTGCAGTTTTCAGTTCAATATTACTTGCAACGTTCGTATCATTTTTTTAGCCTGATTATCTATACTTGAGTGTTTGTTCCTATACTGATTACATGTAAACTTTCGCTTTCTTGAGCGATATTGGTTCTTATGGCCCATATTTAAGATATTTTTGAAAACTTTTAAGCAAAATTTTATAAGCACATTTGTAATAAAAAGCGACCAAATATAGAGCTAAGCAAAACACAAGCTAGAATAGAAACAGACTGTCTGTGTTGCCAATTTTTAGCAAGAAAGAGCTATACTAATAATATAGTAGTGGCTGAAACACTAGAAAAATTACGAAATATATTTTATAAATTAAAAAAATGAAAAAACTGTAGAATTTAAGTTAAAAACTGCAATTTTCTGCAACTTCCGGTTTTGAAATGATACTTTCGGTTTATTTTTGCAGAGAGTGATGTTTTTTAAAATCACTATAATTTTATTTCTATTTTGCGTAAAGGAAAAGAAAAAACTGTTTTGGAAAGAAAAATGTTCAAAACTATAAGATTTTGAAATAAAAAAAAAAGCCTTATGTAGGCGAAAAAACGACATTTTCAAGGTAGACAGTCACCTTAATCTTCGAAAATGTTTTATAGCCGCCTTTTCGCAACTAAAATTCGAAGAAGCTCGGTATTCCACGTTTGGCGGTTGACCTCGACCGCATGTCAAAATGCGCGAATTGGTCGAGGTTGGATTGTTTTATTTAGGGGGAAAAGATTACCTGCAATGGTGTGCTGAAACGTTTGACAATTGGAATAATGGGTTGGATCCCGTGTTGGAACACAAGTTGCGCTACAAACAATGTGGATGTTTAACAAATACTTTGTATAAGAGAAAATACGTTTCAGACTGAAATATTTTTGGAACATCTGTTTTGAAACCATCTTGTGAATGTGTAAAATTTGCTTGGAACGAGCCGCGTGCTGGGCCAATCTTCCTTGTGGACATTTGGTATCGTGCGGTTCAGGAAGAAGTGTGGAATCTGTGTGGTTCCAGAAAGAAGTGATCTGGACCCGTAGAATCGAGAGTCAAAATTTATATATGATGCCCAGGAGTGTTGGGGGCACACAGAAATTATTTCATCAAGGAGACTGACCAGGAAGGATTTTGTTGATTGCCAAGAAAAGACAAGTAACCAAATATTTGTTTATTCAGGAAAGATTTTGCTGGGAAAGTAAAGCATTTTTTTACCCAGGAAGGATTTTATTGATTGCCAAGAAAAGACAAGTAACTAAATATGTATTTATCCAGGAAAGAGCACCAAGTAAAACATTTTTACCCGGAAGGATTTTGTTGATAACCAAGAAGAGACAAGGTGTAAAGACAAGTAACCATATATACGTTTACCTAGGAAAGATTTTGCTGGGAAGCGTCAAGTAAAGCATTTTTACCCAGGAAGAGACAAGGTGTAAAGACAAGTAACTAAATATATTCCACTATTACTAGTGACATCAATATGGAACGAAAGACAATTCAAATGGATCGACACAAATGGTTTATACGTACAGTGGATGGATTACTAGATATCTTGACGGGTCAAGTTGGTGGCACTGTTCCTGAATTATTTTTATCCGATCGAAAATTGGGAGTAGAATTTTCCCGAACGGAATTAATGAAACTGTATAATCACTCCCCAGATTTGGAAGCTTTGTACCATTTAATGACAGATAAATCTTTTTTCCTGCAATATTTGAAAGCTCTCCTGACAGATCGAACGGATGATCTCTTTGATACTTTACGCGAAATGATTCAAGAGCATTTTCCCAACTTGACGGATAATCCTCATGCTCTTTCCATGATGAATTTTATGGTTCATTTGAGTAAATATACCGCTTTTGAATACGACCTCCTGATGTATTTGTGTGATGTCTTGGCCAGTATTTTTATTGCCACCAATTACGAACGAAAATTTTTTGTTATGAAGGGAGAAACGTCCAATGGAAAAAGCAAATTATTTGAAATTTTGGCTCGCGTCTTTGGGGGGTATTATCATTGTATTCAATCTGACAATTTAAAACCAGGAACCTCTAGTGCCAATCCCACTCCCGACCTAGCTTCGACTCTGTTTAATTGCCGCATTGTGACGACCGAAGAATTGGAAGGAAAATTGAATGAAAATCGAGTCAAGCAAATTACGGGCAATTCCTGCGTCACCTTTCGAAACATGTATGAATCCAGTCAAGGAGGTATTCCAACCGCCAAGTTGTTTACTACGACCAATAATTTACCCGATTGTCGAGCGACCGAGGCTTTTCAAGACCGAGTCGTTGCCATTCCTTTCATGTCTCGCTTTGTGAATAAAGCTCCCTTCACCACGTCGGAGCAAGTACGACTCAACCGATATGGAAAAGATGAATATGTTGTGGAACGATCGTACATTGGATGTTTTCTCGTACTCATTTATCATCTGAAGAAATACATGGATATTAAAAATGGACTCTTGCATTATCGGGACGAGCCGCCCAGTGTGGTGGAATACACCAAAATTTATTTGTTTAATACAGACGTTTATAATCAGTTTAAAACACACATGGATGTGCAAGAGAATTTGAATGCCATGACCACTATGACCGATTTACGATCGGCAGTTCGTCAGTTTCTCAAAAGTACCAAGAATAATACCACGCCAGAAACGGATTTAATTTTAAAATTTGAAGAGGAATTTTCCGAATACCGGCGTCGATCCGATTTTCAATTGGGACAATATAATAGCATATTGGATCAAGCATGTGACACGTTGACATTAGAAAACAGTAGCTTGCAAGAAGAAGAAGGACCCAAAAGATCCCTTCTCGAAGTGGAGGGACCCCGTAAAAACAATGTAAATCAACGGATACGGCTGTGGTGTATTACGAAAATGTCATTATTCGGAATTTACGTAAAATGGGAAATGAAAATTAAAGAATATGAATACCCTACAAGAATATTATGATTTGAAAGTGTTGAATCGCTCCAATCATCGTTTGGATCGATTGGTGGATTTTGTAGCCCATACAAATGACTACAAGTTGAGAAAATTTCGTTCCCCGAGTAAGCTTCTACCAGGATTCAACAATGTGACACCTGAGCTGGTGAGAGAATTTAAAAATGAGGCATATGCCCATTTGAAACAGATTCAAACCAATCGATTAGAGTATGGATATTTGTTTAATATTATTGATGAAAAAGATGGAATATCTCATGCAGTTTACATTAAATATGAACAATTTCCTCTCATGGAAGGATATGTATTGCCAGAAATTGATGCGATTGCTAATAAATTGACTCAACCCAATACCGATATGTACGATGCGACTTGTTTGTATTTACTCATATTTTTTGCATTGTTAGTGAATCGTCACAGCAACTGGGCAACTATTGATTATTTAACAAATTGCAACTCTCAACATCCATACGCTCTATACGTCAAGTGGCTACCAAAATGTAAAGGTGCATACCCTCCAGATGGATGCTTATTGATAAAAAAATGTGGAAGATAAAAAAAAAAAAAAAAAAAAAAATTTTTTTTTTTTTTTTTTTTTTTTTACTACGTATTTATCTTTAAATACCAAGTAATCTACTTATCGAGTCAATAACAGTCATGGCATCTTCATTAGATTTTGATTCTGAATTTGAACGAGTCTTATCCCTCATCTTTCCACCAGACAATTTTCCCGATTTATATTGGAAAATTTTCAATTTCAATTGGTTGTCCAATCCCTATCATCTAGAATGCTTCCGAAAACATTGTGTGGATACTGGCCACAGTATGCAAGAGTTATGTCGCCTAAATAATTTTTTGCAAGAAATATGGAAAGAAGACATTACTTGTGCCTACCTGGTGGGATTTCTGCATGATATTGCAAAACCTTTGGTGGAACGAACTAACGGCCTCGGACAACAAAGTTTTAGAGGTCACGCTCAAGTGGGTGCCCGTTTGGTGACTTTAAGATTTCAAGACGAAATTCCTAAAGATGTTTTGCTCACCATGGGAGTTTTGATTGATTGTCACATGTGTTGCTTACGAAACCTTTCTTCCTCCACGGAACATTGTTTGCGAGTCAACGCCGTCTTGCACATGTACTTGCCTCACATTCCCCATATTTTTAGTTTGTTAATGTGTCTACATGCTGCGGATCAATTGAGCAAGCAACCTCCATTCCAAGCGGATGGCTATGGATATTTATACCAATCCCCTTTACTTTTCGAAAAGATCGCCGAGTGGTCATTTTTCTCCTGGGACCTACAGGATCGGGCAAAAGCACTATTGCTCGAGCCTTGGCTGAGGATTTGGCCAGTTGTGGATCCGTTTTACATTTGCAACGCGATGACATTCTTATGAAATTGGCCCAGGAAGGAGAATCGTATACTGATTGCTACAACCGTATTCAAAATACTCCCGGTTTAAAAAGACAATTGCAAACTCTGTGGAAAGAATGCCTGGACTCTGCCTCTGCAGATATTATTTTAGTGGACACGTGTCAAACCTATTACTGGTCCCATACCATAGAGTTTATCAATTGTTTCCGAATCGGAGTGTATTGTGTTCCTTTCAATTTAATTGACACTTTTGCACATTGGAGAAACCCACGTATAGAATTTCCACCCACAAAATGGTCCGGATATCCTACTCTCTTGACAGAACAGTGCCCGTGGCAATTGGATGTGGGAACAGGACTGTGGAACCTTGTGCCATCTATCGTCAAACGTTATTTTAATCAGTCTTGGCCAGAATCTTTAGATAATCACCCATCCCTGGCCACTTTGTGGAATGAATCTAATCTCTCCAACATTTGTGCACAATTTCCTCACAAAGGGATCCATTTTAAGAAGGAATATGCGTTAAAGGATTACGACGTGTATCAAGCCACCTATACGCCACTATCCGATGTCACCTGGGGACCGACTCGTTTTTACCGAGGAGAATTTTTGTTGATGAATAAAAATACAAAGAGATTGTCTCCTTTACGTTCAGGTTTACCCACTTTTACTCGTCATCAGACGTCTCTTCCAACTTTTGAGAGCGTCGTGGTGACCCCTAAATTTGACGGAAGATTGGTGAATATTTTATTTGTCCCGCTTCATCATCCCTATTACCATTTGCTTCCAACGTGGTTTGTCGAGGATCGGAATGAATTTGGACTCTTTTTGGTGGGATCAAAACAAAAACTCTTCATGGATATACATCTCCGCAAAAAATTTAATACAGTCATTGAAAATTTTGACACGTTTATCCGTTCTTATGCAACTTATTTTCAGATCAAGATTGCCTCAAAACGTTACACTTTGAAATGATGACGGAAGCAGATAGCCCAGAATTGACCGTGTATTATCCTCAAAATTTTTGTAAATTTATCGGATGCACTACGTTTACAAATGACCACCGGTGGTTTGCTTTGGCGAAACCCTCGGACGCAAGGGCTGTTCTCCAAAAACATTCAAGACGACGAAAGCGTGTCAAGCGTATATTGACGAGTTACATGACCAATTTTTGAAGGGAGGCACCTTGAGCGAACCCGAAGGTTGTGTCCTGTATTTTTGGGATGCCCGAGGACGTTTAGTGGACATTGTAAAAACTAAATTTCCCGAGTATTTGGCTGTCAACAATCCCAAAAAATATCAAGAGACACTGGCCAATTCCCTTCTGTGTCAGCGATTCCAAAAGGTTCGAAATTTGAAGAAAGAGTTGATGACAAGTGTGCTGAAGAAAGCAGTACATGAATTTTTGAAAAAGGACACCAAAACTCGCAAAGAGTTTGCCTTGTATGTGGAAGAAAATAAACATAAAATTCTAGAGTTTCAAGCTCAATTGGATGAACTCTCATTGAAAACACGCATAAAGGCCAGAAATATCCGTCACGAAATATTTTTGCATTATCCTTGTATACAAAAGACCATTGCAAACATCTTTAGACCCTTGGATGAAATTGCGGATGATGAATAAAGACATGGCAGAAAGAGAAACGCCTCGGGATTGTGACAAAATTTTTGTTAAAAGAACTCTGGAGCGTGAAAGACATATTTTAACAAATTTTTAACAGAAGTCTACATATCTTTGGATGAAATTGAAAAATTGATGCTAGAGGAACCCACCTGGGAAACGACTGAAACAGCATCGAATCTAATACAAAGGGAAAGGGAATACCTCATAAGAATTCTTCACCGGGAGCGGAAAAATATCTTATGTATTTTGACAGGTATTCAATGGTCTTTGGATCATTTGAAAAATTGTTTGGGAGAAAGCGGTACCATTACACCTGAAATTGTAATACTAAACGAAAGATAAAATGTTTTTTTTACATATTATTTTCAATTCTTCTGAATGTTAGACTGATTCGAGTGTCCTTTACTTTCTTTCTTATTGGTATTTCATGATGCCAAAATTCATTCGTAGGAGGATACATGATCAAAACGCTCCCGTCAGTCAAGGGTATTGTAACCTTTTCATAACCTTCTCTTTTAAATATTATATCCCGAGTAGCCCCAAAAGAAAAACAGACAATAGGGTATTCGGGGTTTAAATCCTTTTCATTATCCCTGTGCAATCCGATTCGATCGAATCCATTTGCATATTGGTTTACAACACAAAAATTCAGACATTTGTCTTTTTTTACCAAATGATTTGCTTCGTCTTGAAGCTCTTTGACGATGAGGACAGGTTCTTTGGCTTCAAATGTATTATCAGAAAAAGTATAAGTTAATCCTTTGTCTCCATAAAAGGCAATTTGCCGAGGGACATTAAACCATTTGCCATACACTTTTACTTTTGTCTGTTCTGGAAGCAAATATTCAATCTCCTGTTTCAATCGCAAAAGGGTATTTGGTTTGTGTTTTTCATTTCTATGCAATGTTAAAAATAGTCCAGGCCTCTGAATGATTTGTGTTGAATTATCCATAACTAGGATCTTGTTGTATCAAATGCTTAATGAACATTAAATATTATTGAGCAAAAAAAAAAAAAATTTTTTTTAATTTTTTTTTATTCGTGTAGATTTGAAAAATACTTTTCAGTTTCTTTGACACATACATGCAACAATTTTTCCACCGTATTACATTTTTCAACTTTGTCTTGATATACATTAAAAACACATTCTCCTACAAGTATTAAGCGTAGTTCAGTGTCCACATATGTCAAAAACGTTTTCAAGATTTCATTATTCCGATTTTGCTGTAATATAAAACTTAACCTCTTCAATTTTTCCGTAATTTCCTTGATCAAATCTGGTTCTAAGGGTTCAGGCAATTTTTTCCATTTGAAATCGTACATTAATTTAAAATATAATTGGTAAAAAGCGACAAAAAGACATTTCATTTGCACTAGAGATATATCATTTATTGATTGAGGTAATTGCTTTTCCAATTCAAAATATTTGGTTTTCCAGTCTTCATCAGCTTCTTCTGAATTTGCAGCCGATCTACGTTTAAATTTTTTATTTTTTATGGGTGAACAATAGCCTGCCTCCACTATGGTTTCACTTTTTGGTTCCAACAATTTTCCCCTACAATCCTTCAACTCGGCCTCACATTTCATTAACTGTTGTTTCAATTGATTTTGTTGTGTTTGGGTTTCTTCCAAAATCCTTTCCAATTCTTTTTCGTATTTATCTTGCATTTCCTCATGATCCGTAAATAATTTCTCATATTGTTCCTTTTACTTGTTCCAATTGTTTGAATTGGTAAATAATTTCCTTGTGCCAATTAGGAGTGGTCAGCGTCATGTGAAAAGAATTTAATAACTTTACAATATTTGAGTAAACGTCTTCTGTAAGACTATACTTTGCCTCTTACGTCAGTCACGAACGTTTGAATATTTAATGGATCTACCAACTTTTTACATTCTCTGTGAAATACTTCCAATTTCTTCTTTAATGTATTGCAATGTTCGGTTGATTTGTATTTTTCTTTCTTCAATTCACATTCTAGTTCCGTCCAACGCTGTTGACATTGATCCCTTTCTACCTTTAATTCGTGGTTTTCGTTCCTCAATAAATCATTTCCTTTTGACAATTGATTTATTTCTGCCTTCAATCCGTCCTTTTCGTTTCTCAATATTTCAGTTTCTTTCCAGAATGTATCCCTAGTTTCCTCAATCGGTCCTTTTCATTCGAAATTTGACATTTTTCATCCTTCAGTTGGTTTCTTTCCGTCTTTAATTGATCATTTTTTTCCTTTAATCGATCTCTTTCAACCTTCAACTGGTCTCTTTCTTGCTTTAATTCGGAATCGGCACCACATATAGCTGGTAAAGTGTCAGGCACTTCAGTTATTTTGTAGGTGGAAGGAGATTCAATGGCTAGTACCAATTGTTTCCGAGCCTCATCCAATTCGTTTCTCAACTGCTGCACACTGTTATTCACACAATCAAAGAATTGTTGGTCTATAGTGGTGGGATTTTGCAAAGCTGCCAATTTAGTACGATCGTCCAGATTGCTCAACATTGTCTCATAAATGGATTTTAATTTTATATTGGTTTCGGTCAACTGCTTTTCCAAAGAATGTGAATAGTGAAGCTTTTTCTCCATGGTTTCAAACCACTCATGTTCTAAGCCCGGAATATAATGAAAATTCCAACGATTTGCAATAGTTTTTAAAGATTCTTGAAATGAAGCAATCATTTCTTTAAAAGATATCACCTGATTCATAAACAACTCTTGCCAATTTTCAGAAAAGGCAATTTTTAAAAAATGCTGTCTGACAAACTCGTGTAATTTTGATGGCTCTTTGGCCAATTCAGTATTTTTGGCCAAATATTTTTGTTCCAAGAAATCTAAACGTTCCATCAGATGTAAAGAGGGTAAATCGCTACCAAACAAGGTGGATAATTTTTGAAAAAAAAAAGATTCAATCACCTCTTTTACTCTATATTTTGTATTATTCACATGGTTCAAAACTTTTTGACGTTGTGACTTTTTCATGACAGCACTGAGGTTGCTTTCGAGAAAATCAAAATGTTCATCCAGTTGAAACGTTTTCAACATGTGTTTCAAATGGTCTTTGGACAACTTTCGATGCAACAGTTGTTCAAATGTATCAAATAATTTCGTACTAATCTCATCTACAGATACTTTTGACTCTGCTGAAGACTCTGAAGAAGAAGGTTGAACAGGATGCAAAGTTTCCAATAATTTTGAAATTTTTTCATTTTGTTCTGTGGTTAAGGTAAAATTTGTAGACATGTCTTTTTTGAACTGTTCCAAAAATGACCTCAATTCCTGTTTCCATTCAACCATTTCCCCCAAAACACGTTCGTTTTGGGAAGGATATTCCAAAGCTTGGCAAGTAGTATCATCACCCCCTGTTGAGGAAAACTCTAACGCGCTCTGACGAGAAGGTTCTTCAATTTGGTAGTTATGTACAAATAAACCTGTATTCAACTTGTTGTTTTCTTTATGTAAACATTCATCCAATTCTGCTTGACAGTTTGACAATTTTTCACGCAAATTGTTGTTTTCCACCTCATAATGTAGCACGTTTTCTTGCAAACGTTTGATGGTTGCCTCACATTGTATTGTTTTTTCTCTCCAACTCTTAATTTGTGCCTCATAATCTCTTTTTTTCTGCGTCATAAAAAGAGTCTTTTTCCCTCAATTTCGCCTCTACACTCGCCAATTCCCTTTCTTTGGCGGTCAACCTCTTTTGTAAATCATCCCCTTGACAATAAGGTGATGGAGGAGAAGGAACATTACACAACTTGAATAAAAAATCCAAAAAACTGGAACTGCTGCGGAACAATTCAGGATACTGGTCCACTAAAGGTTGACTTGCGGTAAAAGCCTCCGTCACATCACGAGAAATGTCCTTTTTCAAAGTTTGTACCAATTGCACATGAAGTAAATTGTAAGGATCCCGTTGAGATTGCAAGATGGCATCCACTAGCGTCTTTAGGACCATCTTGATTTGACCTCTCCCCTCAAAATTTTATAAATTTGTATCAAATCATTTCGAATATAACGATACGGTTCTGACGATTGAACAGACAAATAATCAATTAGATATACCAAATGGATAGAATTCTCCATTAAATTGGATAGATACCATCCCAGTCCAAAATTTTCCCATGTTGTTTTGTCTTTTAATAAAGGAAACCAATATCTGCACATGGCGTATTGATTCGTGGGAACAAAACAGCAAGACATGCTGTTGGTATCCAAAACCATTCTTTGGTGTAAGACAAAATCATGACCGAGACATATTCCACATTGGAATTTACAATACGGCAAGCAATTCCCACTGGATCCGTTTCACTCAGGGTTGTTTGACACGTGTAGAAATCAGGTGGAGGATGCTGAGGAGAGAGGACATGTTGAGAGGAACGTTTTATGATTTGAAACAAGGACCGTCCAAAAACAATGGAGGGATCGTGATTGAAAAATTGAAACATGTTTGAAGAAGTCATATGATGAGCCAAAGGATACCAAGTATTAAAATTTTCAATGTTCATCCTTTTGTTTCGCTTGAAAAATCGCAGGGTAGAGGCCACTTCTGCTGTAAAAGGATCCGATTTCTCAATACAACTGTAATACATTTTCACAAGGGCTTGAAAAGCAGAATTTTTACGAACTCGTATCCAAATAGATTTGAAAGGGTTGATATGGCTAACCACAAACAAGGTTCGAACGTAACATTTTTTCACCAATAAACTGTCGGGCGGAAATAACATTTGCAATAATTTGCATTCATTGAGATTTTTCCCTTGTAGATTTTGAAACGTAAAAATACGGTAGGTTCAGCAATTTTCATTTTGAGTGTAGGAGAGTTTGCATCCACTAAAATGCATGTTTCTTTAGGCACTTGCAGTGTATTGCTTGAAAATCCAAAATGTTTTTGAATAATGATTGGGTTTTTAAACCGAAGAGCCAGAAAAATAAATTTCGGTGTTGATTTCCAGTCACAGTCACATATTTACTTAAACTTTGTATTTTAATCAGAGAAATGATTTCATGAGGTGAGACAGAATATGCACTGACAGGTCGATTACTAACATTGAAATCTGCTGGATGAATTTCAACACTGTTCAAGGAAGTCGATGGTTCGTGATTCGGCAAATGTTGAACCACTTCAGTATTGGGTAATTGTTGGACAGATTCAAATTGTTCGTTTGAAGGCAATAAACTTGGACTAGGCTCTGATTCCAACACCTCCTCATTAAGAGAAGCTTGAGATTCAATTAGATCCATCACACAATGTAAACTTGACTCACTGTTTGACAAAGGCTCTCTAATATTTAAACAAAACACTCATTGGAATATATAAACAATTTAAAAAAAAAAAAAAATTTATTTAATATTACATTCTACTTTTTGCAACTCCATACAGACATAGTCATTTTCCTTGTCTTTGAAATGCCTCCATTTTCTATTTAAAGCTAATTTACCATGCCAACATTTTGACACGTCTTTAGCAATTTGCAGACTCCACCACATGTTGATCCATTTCGGGCCTATTCGTACGGTCAAAAGCAATCGATATAGAAAAATACTTTATGCAGTACTAGTAGAATTACAAACAATCCATAAATCACAAAAAATACCTTTCTGTACACACTATTCAGTGGTAGTAAACACCGAAATCTTCCTGTAGTTTGCCCTCCACCCGAAAAATAGTCATACATGCATGTTCCCATTTCCGGAAACAAAATAGGAATAGCAGACCAAGACCAGCTGGATAAAGACCAAACACGATGGAAAAACAAATTTAACAAAAATATTTGGCAGATGAGGTGTACAGCGTAAAAACATTCCAATGTCCATATTTTCCAAAACATACCATTGCCTTTAGAGGATGTAATGACATTAAACACTCGATCGTATTCAGATTTTTCAAATTTCGTAATAGTCAACTCTTGTACATAAGAATGAATGGTTTTTGGACCAAAGTCGAAAGGGTAAATGAAAAGAAATGGCTTGTAACAGCAGCACAATGGATACCCATTGGTAATAATCGTGGTACAAGACGGGAAGCATGGGTTCGTCCACTCCTGAAAAATTGGTTAAAGTACCATTGATGAAACATTTAGTGTCCAAAAACGACTGACTTACTCTGTGACCATCAATTTGACAGTTGATGTTTTCACCAAAATATTGGCGGGAAATGCTGAGTGCAAAACAAAATAGAAACAAGTTGCGAACGTGGATTTGGTTCAAATCAATCAATAAACTATGGCTCTTGGGAGATACATCTCGACTTTTCCATTTCAATAAAGTGAGTGGTAACATTGTGAAGATTACTTCTTGACTCTTTTCAAAGCAAAACTCAAAAGAATACGAGTCACACTTTTAAATAAATAAAAAAAAATTTTTTTTTTTTTGTTATATATTGCAAAGTCATTCCAACTTGTAAGCACTTTTTTGCCCTTTGATCAAGGTCGTCGCACAGGTTTCATTTGCAGATACGCACTGTTGAAAAACTTTTTGGAAACGTTCTTCTCTCATCATTGCAGATTCGAACACATACAAAAGATTTTATCGTGTGTATAACCAAATTGGGCTAGTAAATCCATGGTAAATCAAATCACACCACACGTCTTTGGTCATTCTCCACCCCGTTTCTTCTGACACATATTTCGAAATGAAATGATCTCGACCTTTGTTACATTCGGCATTGTATAGGAATCCATTCTCGATTCGTTCAAACTCGAGAAACTCTGGTACTTCCTCCTCTATATCACCATATACTTTGATTCGGGTTCCAACATTGCAAGTGAGAACGTACTTTTCAAAAAATGTCGTGATGTATTAAGATTGAATAATATGAGATAAATGAGTCTTTCAAAATAGGAATCATTCTGCAAGCAAAGTTTAAAATTCAGTCAGCTCGTGTCTAATATTTTTTAATTGGTTCTACCAACTTTTTTTTTCATTCTATTCTAGTTAGCTATTTATTCATTAAGCAAAAGTCATATCCCGTTCCTTCCCGAAATTGCTGGCCGAAAAACATTTTTTCCGTCGAGCGGGTCACTTGCACCGATGGTGCTTCAATACACATGTGAGCACAATTTCGTTTCCAGGCTTCAAAACTCAAAATTTCCAAAGGAGACCGTTCTGGATTTTTGGCCAACCCGTCTCGCGTCAAAGGCAGGGGTCGACCCGTTCGGCATTGATATTTCAAAATGGTCATGATATTTTTCATGTTGTCTTGCAAAGGCAATTGCTCTTGCACCACTCGCATCCAATTGAAAAAGTAGGCCACAATTCCACATTTTTGAAATATGGCTCGAATATCGGAAAAGGCTGTCACACGTTCAGCATCTAATCGCCTCAACAAGCTGAGCCAATGTTTGGCTGACGTTCTGTATACAATTTTCGTGTCGGGTACCACGATAAAAGTACATGTATTTAAATATTTATAGGTTCCATCCAGAGTGATGCCCTTGTTGTAAGGGAGACCACGGGTCAAGAGGCATGCATCGGGCAAACGTTGAACCAATTCTCGACCCGTATACCCTCGTGTAAAGACGGTCGAATACCCATGACGTGTAGCCAATTCAAAGACTTGGGTCTGAGTGGAAAAGCATTGCAATTCACTCAGCAACAGAGGATCGACGCGAAAATGGTCGTCCCGTTCCTCTTGGGATTTTAAATGTTTACTATCCAAAGTACCTTGCGTATCGGATTTGGTCACGCGACACGTCAATTGAATGCCAAAAGCATCTCCGGGGCTCGGGAATCGTTTTCGAATCAACCGAACAAACTTTAAACACAAATCGGGCAGACGCTCTTGATGCTGGTTCAATCGCCTTAAATCGGGAACAGATTGTTCGAGATGGTGTTGAAACAATTCCAAAATAGCCTCCAAGGAATGAGGTTGAATGATGTGTAAAATGTGTTGATGTACATCGGGCCGAACAGCGGCCACGTGATCAAAGATGACTCGAGCGGTAGACATGTTACCCAACAGAATACCAAGGAGCTTACAACTTGATACTCAAAATTTATTAACAACTTATTTAATAAAAAAAATTTTTTTTTGGTTACATTTTTAATTTTATTTTCAAAGGAACAAATACACACACAAATAGTTTGTTTCTTATTCTTTTTATTTACAATTATTTCTCTCACTCCTCCAACATTTGGTTACATAATTCTTTGATCCCAGTAAGTTCATCCATCTGTACATTATTTGAGGCCATGTTATCGGAAGGTATATCATCCATCTTATCCATCTGTACATTATTTGAGGCCATGTTATCGGAAGGTATATCATCCATCTTATCCATTGCATATTTATTTGAGGCAATGTTATCGGAAGGTACATCCATCTTATCCAATTGCATATTATTTGAGGCTACCAACAGATTTGAAGAATCCTCCAACGGTTTAGTATCTGAAGTATCTAAAGAAGCATTCATGTTATTTGAAGCAATGTCTGAAGACACCTCGGAAGAATCCTCTTCCCGCAAATTATCTGAAGACGTGTCCACGTTGTCGGGTGGAGGGGTGTGATTACAATATTCATCGCACAAGTGTGGCAAATCCATCAAACTTCTATAGACTCTTTTACCCTCGAATCTTGAGTTTTGTGTATGTTTCATTTCCAGATAGCCCACGGTGGAAAATTCTTCGGGATAATCAGGTGTTAGATATTCTTCAACCTCGTATAATATTTAGACACTAAAGCGAATGCATTTTCATAAAATTCCCTTTCAACATCTTTTAAATACGCGAATCCTTCCGGGAGCTTCATAAACTCGTCCTCCACTTCACCGTCGGTCTGAGTAGTACCCTGCAATTCGACAGTAGTTAATTCAGGACAATTGAGAACGTATTCAGTCAAAAAAGATGGAATTTGATGCCCATGGAATCGGATGAAATAATAGTATGGAATCTGATGAAATAGTATGGAATCTGATGAAACAATTCTATTGAATCCCCATGGAATCTGATGAAATAATTCTATTGAATCCCCCATGGAATCTGATGAAATAATAGTATTGATCATGATTTACAAATTGCACCGTCGTTATTTCATTCTTGTTCACAAGATTCTTTCTTTGTGGAAAAATATGTTTTACCTTGTCGCGTTGGAACTCGTCTGGAATTTTATGGTCCAATTTGAACGCACCGAGGGTGGACAGCCTTTCATCACTCCCTATTTATCGTAGGATGTACCCTTTGAGGTTACACTCTGTTATCCCGAATTGACCCCCGAAGAAATCATTGGCACCTTTGAGACAGGACAGCTTAAACGAATTGTTGGGTTAGAGCAGTGCTTCTCAAACTTTCAATACTGGCGCCCCCCTTTTCGATCACAATTTTTATCGCGCCCCCGTATACATTAATAATGTACTGAATGCAGTAATAATGCATTTAGACGCTAAAGCTACAATAGGCGATTTTAATTATAAGCCATACAAATTAGTAACAAAAGTATTAAATTTTGTATACTACTTTTAAGCAATAAATAAATAAAATAATAGGATAATTATTATGTTATTTTTCCTTTCTCTAATTTTTAAATTGAACATATTGCAAAATGCGGTGGCTGCTTAGAAGACAAAATATAGATACATGCTAAATATAGAAAAATAACTCAGGGGGTCAATTTCTAATCATAAGCATTCCTTATAAAAACTTTGCTTTGCAAGACAAGCCCATGGAAGTCGTTAATACTTATTAAACTTGTTCTTAATTTAGTATTAATTAATTAGTTATAAAAATACTCTGTGCAGCACTGATGCATTAAAACTATACCGGCTGAAGTGCCCGCTCTTTGCACTAGTTCATTTATAAGAAAATAAAACATTATTGATGTAATAGCTGAATTGTAAGGAGTGCAAAGCTAAATGCTCGACAATGTTTACAAAATTTAAAATGATTTTTTTAAAATGGTTGCTCAAATTATAATTAGTTTTAAGCGAATGGTAATTTTAAGCCTCACAGAATTAGCATTTATATTTGATGTTAAAAAATGAACAATAATATAAAATTCCGATGAAGAATAACTGTATTATTTTAAATATTAAAAGCGAAAAGACTTCAACGTGTTTTAACCCGGGAGCAGGCACGCACTCGATATGGTCGAGCGGGGTTATTGAGTCACCCCAATCCTTTTTTAAATAATTATTTTATTGTGCACGATACAAATCGTGATTCCAGTGAATAATTTAATTATGAGAAAGTTTACTTACCTACTTTCAAGGACTTTTCAATTTTTCTTTGGTAACAAATAAACAGTTTTGCCAGAATTAAAGATTTCGTAATCTGTGCGTCCCGCGCGACCACTTCCGGGTAAAAGTGTATTCATTATGATTATATGAAATTGTGTAAAACGTTTTCGCGTTATGCTTCATATGTATAGAAAATTTGTAAAAATAATTCTTGGCCAAGTAATCCTTCAAAGTGTGTGTGTGTGTGCTCTCCGTGGTTTTCCAAATATCATAAAAGTCTTTTGCATGCAAAAAAGCCTAACAGAGAAATCCATTACTTACAACTTCTCTAAATGAGAAAACAAACACATAAAGAGAGGGATCATAACTAACTGTACCAATAACTTAGAAGGTTAAACAGATTACAGCTATAATGTGCAGTATTTCAAGAATAATGGCAGTGATGAATTTTTTATGTTCCTAAATTTTTTCGATTCTGCGTCTGAATCTGTTTTTTCTCTGAAAGAATTGTATGTTAGGTTTAAACAGAAAGCGTAGTAAAAAAATCTCTCATCATGGGATTACAGCAAATCAAATAAAAGTTTTCTTATTTATTTATAGGATCAAAGATAGCTAATTAGGTATTGAAGAAATTTTTATTTTTGTTGACTTAATATCACACGCACGCGCCTATAAATTATATCAGAGTTAAAGTGCATTTTTTATTATGTCTGAAAGGATTTTGTTTTAATTCATTCCAGTAAATTAATTATTTTAAAATCTTTTATTTTCGATATGCTCGCGCCCCCCTAGTAGGGTTATCACGCCCCCCAGGGGGCCGCGCCCCACAGTTTGAGAAACACTGGGTTAGAGAACTGTTGCCGAATGGCGAGCCTTTTGACGAAAGCAAGACACTATGAATTCTCTGGTCATGCGCCACGAAAAGAGTACTACGCGAGTACTCCTTATACGATTCCTTCCAATATATAAAAACATTTTGAACATGAACTGAATTTTACGTGACCAGAACGAGATCTCCATGTTCCCCGACCCGTGGCCGTCGTGAAACCCATTCAAGGACCTGCCGTATTGCAAATGGTGCATGCTTCACCCTCTCCCTCTAGTAGACCTTCTACTCAAGATGGACGGAGAAGATGGACCTTTACACCCGTATTGTAATCTAATGATCCCCACCTTGGGGATGTGAAAAAGGTTTGTCGAACCCTATCAAGTGAAAGCTCTCATACCCCCAAAGAATACATTTTTGACTCGATTGATCCTCAAAATGTATCCCAACCCGTGATTGAAATCATCATTCCCAGGGAGGAACCATGTTGATTCTCAGTTTCCCCAAGAAATTTGATGAAACAACTTGCCCCATGGAATCTGATGAAACAAATATCCTCATGGAATCTGATGAAACAAATATCCCCATGGAATCTGATGAAACAAATATCCCCATGGAATCTGATGAAACAAATATCCCCATGGAATCTGATGAAACAAATATCCCCATGGAATCTGATGAAACAAATATCCCCATGGAATCTGATGAAACAAATATCCCCATGGAATCTGATGAAACAAATATCCCCATGGAAACTGATGAAACAAATATCCCCATGGAATCTGATGAAACAAATTGCCCCATGGAATCTAATAAAACAACCTAGTGTTGGTTGAAATCATCCAGAGTCCGGTTAAACTGAGTAAGTAAAAATATTTGTTGTCTCTCGAAAGTTGGCAAGAATTATTCTATTTTGCTGTGCAAAACTTTTGTCAAAACACCATATAAAAACCAGATGAAAAGTGACAAACCATTATGTAGATTGCATCTATATCAGTAAAATTATCAATTGTAAACAAAGAGTAAGAAACAAAAAAGTTTTTGTGTGTGTGGAAATTTTTGTAAATGAAAAAGTAAAAGGACAGTCAAAACTGTTCTCTACAAGTAAAAAAAAAATTTTTTTTAGTACAGTTTAAATACTTTGCCGAGTCCTGCCAGTTTCAATTGCATCATGATTGAGATTTACAAATCACACGGACGGTATTACATCATTCTTCCCGAGGTAGCATTTCCCACCTTTGTGGAAAATTATATTTTACCTTGTCGAGATGAAACTCAACTTAGAAAGTTTTTCAATTATAAATGAGCATTGTGCATTATTTAAACTTTTAAAATCAAATCTTTATTTAAATCAACCTATATATGTAGGTTTTTCAGTGCTAGAGTTAAGTAAGTTATATATGTTTAAAATATATTATGATATTTTGAAACCTGTTTACAAAGAAAATGTTAACTTATTATACACAGATACGGATTCTCTAACTTTAGAAATATGGACTGAAGATGTTTTACCATGATTTAGCAAATAAATTTGAAAAACTTAGATTTTTCCAACTATAATGTATCTCATCAATATTATTCGAAAAACATCTATCCTTATTAGGATACTTAAAGGATGAAACCAAGGGAATTCTATCAAGGAATTTTGTGCACTTCGACCAAAGATGTATTCTTATATCTTTGGAAAAGAAAATAAGAAAACTGCGAAGGGAACAAAGAAAAGTGTTGTGCAAAATATTTTACACCATGACATGTATTTAAATGTATTAAAAACGATCACTCGATAAAAATGAACAATCAACCATAATTTCTAAAATCACATTATATCAACAGTAAAACAAAACAAAATAAGTCTAAGTAGCTTCTACGATAAAATGTATTTGCTAGACAAAATTGAATGTTTAGCGTACGGAAATGTTTCCATTGAAATGTAAATGTAATAACCATTTCAAAATGCTTGTATCTTTTTTGTCCATTATATTTATAACAATATATATATTGTAATAATTTAGTTAATGAAATAAAAAAATAGTTTATATATACTATGCGTGTCTGTGTTATTTGTTTCATGTCAGTTTGATTTTACACACACAAAACTAATATTGAGTGAATAATTCTTTTTTACAAAATATATTATGCAATTAAGAAAATAAAATACCATTATATAAGTAATTACATTAAATTCTTTTTAAGAATAAAGTTCTGACTTTGCTTAAAATTAGTTGAAATAAAACAAATCATTTTTTTTTTAAAATACAAAATAAGATTTTTAATAATTTGTTTTTAGAGGAGTTATTGTTTAAGCAAAAAGCACCACCTATTGAAGGTATCAAAAGCTTGTGATACCAATATGTTATAATATTTTTTTGAAACAAAATTCTGACATAACTTAAAATTAATTGGAATGCAACATATTCTTTTTTAAAAATACAAAATAAGAATTTTAATAATTTGTTTTTAGAGAAGTTATTGTCTAAACAAAGCAAATTCTGTTGAAGGTATTCGAAAACATTTTTTAAAGTTAGTTTGAAATCAATTGATTCTTTAATCCAGCTACTAACAAAAAAATTTTTCGATAGGTGTTTAGTCCCGATACCAACAGTATATAGTTTGAAATCAATTGATTTTTTAATCCAGCTACTAGCAAAAATTTTTCGATAGGTGTTTAGTCCAGATACCAACAATATATACTACTGATAACCATTTTACTCGACTGTTCCAATGCCATGGATTGGAAAATATTCTGTCCACTTTTTTTCCCTTTACACCCTTTTCAATATTTTATTTCCGCGTAACGTTACAATTTAGAGTTTAACTCCTTTTCTTTGGTTTTCCACTCTTGTTCTTTGGTTTTCAATATATCATTTTCCCTTTGAATCAGGTCATTTTTCGCTTTCATCTCGTTGAGTTTGGCCTTTAATATCACCTTTTGGTCCATGGCCCACTCTTTTTTTACTTTCTTAATTTCCTTCATTGTATTTTGTTGTTTGCGGGAAAATACGTACATTTCATCTCTCATCCGTTGAAATGAACACTCCTTTAAATGCAATTTTTTGTTACCGTATAGATACAACCCCTCCTCGTCACGCGGATGAAGGGGAATCACGCAGCTTAAAAATTTCCAGCCTGTCACGTGGATGGGTACCCCCCATCTCATATTATACCATGGATCCGGTACACACTTGGCAACCTTTTCCCAACTGGATACATTTTTACTGCCCAGTTGCTCCAACAATAATTTTTCTGTCCCTCCTAGAAATAGGGTACAGAGAATGGCAATATTATGCGGGTGCAAGGGCCAATTGATGTGAAAATGCGATAAATTTACCGAATCCATCAAATTGTCAGGAATCTTGTCACACGAGGATTTCGGTTGACTCACGCACATTATGCTCCGCACCAGATGAAAGGCATTTTTAATCTTGATGCATTTCTTGGCCGACCGCTGTTTGGAAAATCATAACGCACTTTTCCCTTCCACACGTCTTCAAACACACTCTCTTGTTCGCACGCCAGAATCATGTGTCGATGTTGTATTTTGCCCTTCTCATTTACCAATCCATCGCACAGACACCAAAAGGGCAATATGACGCATTGATCCCGAATCTTTTCCATCTCCTTACGAAATGTATCAAAAAGTCATGCCTCAGATAGTACTGAACCATCCCCTACACATCTTTTCCCAAGCCATTCTGAAATGTTACCCCCTCCTCCCACATCTCGGGTTTTTCCAACAGGGAATCGTAAAACCCTACGTATTCGTTCAATCTGTCTTTGCGACGACCCCGCATTCCACGAGGCACGGGTCGAAAGTGTCGGCATCCACACACTACTTCCTCCTCCTCTGTCTCCTCCGTTTCCTCATGTATCTTGGCATCCTCTACAAATCGTTGCAAGCATGCCGTGACATGGTTTACGTTTTCAGGATGATTCTTTTGCCCGTAAGGCCAATGTTTCCTTCCGAAACAAAAGAGGCATTGTTTACGACAATCTAAATTATATTTTTGGGCCGCATGTTTACTATAAAAGTGACGTACAGTCATTGGCTCCTAACATTCAGGACAGGACACGAGAGTGTTGGACCATCTACCGAGATGTCTGTAGAAAGAAGTAGAGGATCTGAACATGTCGCCGAGTCTGTCTAAAACTGATTGTGTAACAAATGAATATTCACCTTGATTATCGAAGCATTGGAAAAAAATCCATATTTGATTTGTTTTATGCTTGGCTCATTGCATGCTTGGCCTAATTCTACAGCATGCTTGGTCTGTTTGGATCTCCTTTTCCCATTTAATATTTGGCCTGTTTCCCTTGCATGCTTGGCCTGTTTGGATCTCCTTTTCCCATTTATTATTTGGCCTGCTTCCCTTGCATGCTTGAATCTCCTTTTCCCATTTGATATTTAAAGTTTGTTCGTTTCACGCTTGTCCCTGTGAGTTGCCACTTTTCCCTGTTTCATACTTGGCCCCTTTGAGTTTTCCCCTTTCCATTTTTAGGACGTCCTTTGAGCGATACATACCCTCCTTGGGAAAAGACGGGACTCGATTGAAACACCTCCGTTCAGCATTACGTCGCCCAAAGCCCTCGTGCAGCTGAACCGTGCGACGTCAATCAACGTTGAATAATCTCTACCGTCTGATGTCTTCCATTTCACAGTACACCATTGTCCAATGTTTATTCCAAATTTTCCGAATCCACCTCGATCCTTTTCATGATTTTTGTCAAACCCTTTCCATTCTTCAAAATGGTTTCAATCTCTAGTATTTACCTGAAAACTACACAAAATGGGACTCTACATGCCTATTTACCTGATCAAAACATGCCCAAATCCATAGCTACTAGTATAATAAGGAACTTTTGAGGTTTCAGGTATATGACGTCATAAATTTATGTATAAAAGGTGAGTGTCATGATGAATATATATATATATATATATATATATATATATATATATATATATATATATAAGAATAAAAAATAATTTAATAAAAATACAGGCGAAGGTCCCGGTGCTATTATCACTATACTATTAACCTCTTTGGGGTCTCCCAATATCTCCTTTCCCCATTTCAGTTTCTCCATTTCACCTTTGAACGTCTCCTTTTAAGTTATGCATCCCATCCTTCGACCCTTGGAAGAAGACGGGACTCTATTGAAACGCCGGGATGCCCAACGTTGCATGGTATTGCTGCCTCTGTTTACCATTTGGTGGCTTTCATTCCTTATTTATTCCAAATCTTCCGAATCCAACTTCACCCGTTTCATGATTTTTTTAAAACCATTTCAATCCTTATAAATGGTATTATTTTGCTTCAAATCTCTAGTATTTACTTAAAAAAGACACAAAACTTGGCTCTTTACAGGCCTATTTACCTGCTCAAATCCCTCTCATAAAACGCTCTCATTTTCGCGATTAGTACTATAATAAGGAACTGTTGAGGTTTCGGGTGTATGACGTCATAAATTTATGTATAAAAAGGTGAGTGTTATGATGAAAATGTATATAAAGAATAAAAAATAATTCAATAAAATACAGGCAAAGGCTCAGGTGCTATTATCACTATGCCATTAACCTATGTTAAAAACTGTAAAATAAGTCACATTTCTCGTTTTACAGTACTTGCCATAGGTTCTATACCGTCAGTCAAAAAAATTGTTAAGCACCGTGACACTTTCAAAAAATGATTGGAAATCGGAAACGACCTTATTTGAAACCATATCAATTGAAACGTCATTTGAAACCATCTCGTTCATCGCCATGTCATTTGAAACGTCAGTGTACCTTTTCGTCGACTCGTTTTACATGATGAAACTTTTTATCCCAAACTTGCCTTTAAGGACCCAAACGGACGACTCGTTTTACCTGACTCCTTTTTTATCCCAACCTTGCATTTAGGGTCCAAAAGGGACGTGGCTGTGAGCATGGTGTCCCCCCGTTTTTAAACCCCAACGTTGTATGTAGGGTCCAAAAGGGACGTTCCAACTACCCCTTTCACCTGTTTTTAAACCCCAACGTTGTTTATAGGGTCTCATATCATGTATGAAGCAAAGTATGAAGGAGGCGTTAGTCGGTATGGACAACACAAAATTTTTCAAATTTCACACAAAAAAGAATTTCATGGCCGAGAGAAAATGTCCACGCTAGAGAGACGAGGGATCAAATGAAACTCTTGACATGTCAAATGAAATATTTTGGTGAGAGGGCCCCCTCATTCCAATCTAGGAGACGATTCACATTTAATTTGGTGCATCTAGGGGGGGACAAACCCCCTCATTCCAATCTTGGTGACGATTCACAGGTAATTTTATGCATCTAGATGAGAAGACCTCCAATCTTGGTGACGATTCACAGGTAATTTGATGCATCTAGGTGAGAAGGCCTCCAATCTTGGTAACGATTCACAGGTAATTTGATGCATCTAGATGAGAAGCCCTCCAATTTAGGGGACGATTCACAGGTTATTTGATGCATCTAGGGAGGAGGACGAACCACCTCATTCCAATCTAGGGGCCAAATCAACTCCCTCCAATCTTGGAGACGATTCACAGTGATACATCTAGGTGAGAGGTCCTCCAATCTAAAGGACAAACCACCTCATTCCAATCTAGGTGAATACAGTTATTCACAGGGATGCATCTAGATGAGAAGCCCTCCAATTTAGGGGACGATTCACAGGTTCCAATCTTGGTGTATGAATGGATCCAAAAATTTGGGTTCAAAAAGATGGTGTAAGTATACTCTGCCTCGTAATACGTGACTCGATCCGGCCACCGACCCAGATTTCCAAAGACGATAGTGGTGCGATGTCAACACTGGTCCAACATGTGTTGTACCGAAACCATTCTGAAAAAAAAAATTAGACTTGTTTTCAGATTCATTATTTATTGACATACAAAAAATATATACAATGAGCTACAGGCACCTATTGACAGACAGATCCATGGGTTGGATGGCTTGAAATCCGAAACATTTTTTTACACAGGGTTTCAGTCTGGGCATTATAGGCATTGTCAAGTAAATGGGCACCAACTCCCTTTCAAATTCATCCAGGAATGAGATGAGATCACCATCAAAAATAGAGGGTACCGTGTAAAGCAGCTGGAGTTCTTGGGCTGGGTGTCCAAATACGAACGACATGAGATGATCGAAGGCATCCGTCGACTCCAAAGGGTCCAAAGTGTCGAGCTCTGGGGGAATCTGCACAGGCTCTAGAATCTGCATAGGTTCTGGGACATGTAGAATCTGCACAGTCTGAGGAATCTGTACAGGTGACTGTGGGACATGTGGAATCTGCACAGGTGGCTGTGGGACTTGTGACACTTTTAATCTGTGTGGTATATTTAACTGTAACCAGTGATGTGGTATATTTAACTGTAACCAATTATAGACTTAACTGTGACTGAGTGGAGGATTGTATATAAATAACACGCAACTATGAAATTGTATCTGTAATTAGTAATGTGTTGTACAGTGAAGTAGAAATATATTAAAATAACATATTTAAGGAGGAAGTCGTTCAAATGTGCATCTAATTATAGTTTGAACTCACACAACACAACAGTTGGCGACGAGGATGGGATATATTGGAGATTCTTTGGATAAGGCATTGCCTGAAAACTGCTCAAGGTAAAGGAAATTTTTCTCTCTCTTTAATCGGAAGGAACCATGGAACAGCAAATTGCAGACTTACTCCGGCAGAATCAAGATTTGATTCGAGCGCTGCAAATTAGAGACGATTCTCATAGTCATAAAGTAACTGTACAATTTGAAAAATTTGATGAAGAAAATGAAAATTTCGTTAGTTTCATTGAAAGATTCGAAACTTACTTAGATGTACAGAATGTACCAATAGCAAATCGAGCTAAGGTTTTTGTTTCGTCTCTTAGTGCAAAATTGTACCAGTTACTAAAGAATTTTGCTTGCACCTGACATTCCTTCCGACCAAACGTTAGATAAATTAAAAGATGCACTTAAGAAACATTTGACCCCAAAACCTTTAATTATACCTTCTCGTCACAAATTTTTAAACAGAAAACAGACTGAAGGGGAAGGTATTAGTACATACATTGCCGAGCTTCGGGCTCTAGCAATGAATTGTGATTATGATAAAGATATGTTGAATATTATGTTACGCGACGTATTTGTAAGCGGGATGCGGGATAAAATGATTTTAGATCGATTATTTGAGGAAGATAATATTAATCTCGAGAAAACGCTAAATATAGCACTGGCTATGGAAAAAGCTTTTAAAGGGACAAATGATATTATGGGCCGAGCAATAAATTCAATGCAAACTTTTAAGAAACACATGGATAAAAATCCAATTTTACAAAAGCCGAAAAGAAAACATTATATTGTTCACGATGCACAGGTACCAACCATGCAAAGAGAATTGTAGATTTATTTCAAGTAAATGTAATTTCTGTGGGAAAATTGGGCACATTAAACAGGCATGCTTCGCATCTAAAAAGGCAAATGCGAAATCGGTTAAACAAAAACAGGTAACTCTATTAAATGAAGTTGAAGATAGAAATAGAATTCCACTATACGGATTAAAAATTCAGGATTATATATTACACGAGGAAGAACCAAAACGACCTCCAATTATGATAAATTTAAAAATTGAAAACAAAAAGTTGTTCTATGGAATTAGATACGGGGAGCGGTTAGTGTAATGAGTATTGGAAATTTCAGGAAAATTTCAAAGAAACCAATTAAACCTACAAATATAGTTTTTAAAACATATAAAGGAGATTCAATTATACCATTAGGATATGTTACTGTAAGGGTACAATATAAAAATCAAAAAGTAAACTTGAACTTATACATTGTGAAAGAAAACTTAGATACTATTCTGGGTCGGGAATGGCTCTATAAAATTCATTTAGATTGGCCGGCTATTAAAGCTTTTAGAGCAAAAACTGAACAAAATTTAAATAACCTTCTAAGAGAGTATAAAGGATATTTTCGATGATAAATTAGGAGAAATAAACAATTATGAGGCTAAATTAAAACTCAGACATGGAGTGAAACCTATATTTTGTAGGGTTCGAACAGTACCCTTTGCTCTCAAAGGTAGAGTTGAAAACGAAATTGACAGACTTGAAAAAGAGGGTATCATAGAAAAGTCGACAGCTCTGAATGGGCAACCCCAGTAGTCCCTGTTGTTAAATCCGATGGTAGTATAAGACTATGTGCTGATTATTCAGTAACCCTGAATCCAAATTTAATTGTTCCTCGGCATCCTTTACCAAGATTGGATGAAATTTTTGGTAGTTTAAATGGGGGAAAACAATTTACAAAATTAGATTTTAAGCATGCATATTTGCAAATGAAAGTCCATCCCGACAGTCAGAAATTAATGACTATAAATACCCACATGGGGATTATATATTTGTAAAAGACTTATGTATGGATTAAATGGGGCACCTGCTATTTGGCAGAGCTATGTTGACGGACTATTTCAGGGTATGGATGGAGTCAAGGTCTTTATGGATGATGCTAGAATAACAGGGAGCGATGAAATTTCGCATTTTACAGCTTTAGAGGAATTTTTAAGAAATGTAGAGAACACGGGCTAAAGCTTAATTTAAATAAAAGTAAGTTTTTCCAAAATGAAATAAATTTTCTTGGGCATAGAATCGATTCAAAAGGGTTACATAAAACTGACGAAAAGATCTCAGCCGTTGTAAATGCTCCTGTACCCCGAAATGTTCATGAAGTAAAAAGTTTCTTAGGGTTAGTTAATTTTTACGGGAAATTTTGTGAAAATTTAGCTACTATTGCTAATCCTCTTAATAATTTAACAAAAAAAATGTTAGATTTTTATGGTCGAAGGATTGCCAGGTTGCCTTTGAGCAAATAAAGAAGGAAATTTGTTCACCTAAAATTTTGGTGCATTATGATCCTAGCCTACCTTTAACTTTAGCTAGTGATGCATCTCCAGTTGGCATTGGTTGTGTTCTGTCACACGTGTATCCAGATGGCTCTGAACGTCCGATCGCGTTCGCATCAAGAACTTTATCTGGGTCCGAGAAAAATACTCCCAAATTGATAAGGAAGCTCTTTCAATAGTTTGGGCAGTAAGAAAGTTTTATCTATATTTGAAAGGTAGAAGATTCACTTTGATAACAGATCACAAACCTTTGATAGCTATTTTTGGTTCAAAAAGAGGTTTACCAGTGTTGGCAGCTACCCGACTTTTACATTATGCGCTCATTTTGCAGTCATTTGAGTTTGATATAATATTCCGTAAAACGATTGAACACGGAAATGCAGACTTTCTTTCTCGTTTACCAAAAACATCCGAAGAGCTTGAAGTTAAAGATGACATCACAATATTTCAGATGTCACAGGTTGAAGCATTACCGGTTACTTCTAAGGAGTTACGACAGGAGACGAGTAAAGATATAGAGCTGGGTCCACTCTTAAGAGCCTTAAGGGAAGGTAAAGATTTGCAAGGGAGGGAAGCCCAGTATACCATTGAGGATGGTTGTATTATGTACGGACAAAGAGTCTGTATTCCAAGGAAATTTCGGAAGAACGTTCTGGAAGAATTACATGCTGGACACTTAGGAATAGTAAAAATGAAGGCTATAGCTAGATCGTTTGTCTATTGGAAAAATATAGATAACGATATTGAAGAAGCCGCAAAAAACTGTGTCGATTGTGCTAGATATAAGGCTGATCCTCCAAAATCTAAAGTTCATTACTGGGAATATCCCAGTATGCCCTGGGAACGTATTCATGTAGATTTTGCTGGACCAATTTTTGAACACACGTTTTCTGATCGTTGACGCTCATTCCAAATGGTTAGAAGTATACCCTATGAAGGTAACCACAACCAAGAAAACCATCGAATGTCTTCGAGATAGTTTTGCAAGATTCGGATTACCTAGGGTACTTGTCAGCGATAATGGATCTCAGTTTACATCCTATGAATTTCAGCGATTTATGCATAAAAATGGAGTTAGGCACAAAACTAGTGCACCTTTCAAGCCTTCTAGTAATGGACAAGCAGAACGTTATGTTGCTACTTTAAAGCAATCATTAAGAGCTATGCATAAATACGAAGGTACTATACAGCAGAAATTAAGTACATTTTAATGCAATACCGAAAAGCTCTAATGTAACTACAACACTTAGTCCAGCCATGTTATTCTTAAAAAGAGACATTAGAACCAGGATAGATTTACTTTTACCTGAATTGAAAACAAAAATTCAGGATAAATTACGAAGAGATAATTTCGAATTCGAGATAGGAAATTTGATGTTGGAGATCGAGTGGCTGTGAGTTTACAGAGCAGCTAATACTAGATGGAAGTTTGGTACCATTGTAAACCAGGATGGCGTACTCCACTACATCATTGATGTTCAAGGAACCCTCGTGAGACGACATGTTGATCAGATCCGTTCAGTGGGGATAAAGTGCAAGAAAACATCATTCCATTTATGCACCAGAGATTTCCATCATCAGAGGTTCGAGAAAACAACTCTAATATTCAGCATGCAGAAACGGCGGAAGATATTTCTAAGGATCGGAACAAGGAATTGGGTTCATCTTCCGTACAAGGAGTGCCATCAACTGATGTTGCGGTTCCAGATCTATCACAGTCTTCAGCTAAAAAGACTGACTCCGAGACGAGGAGTCCACCAGTTCCAGACAGGCCATTTCCTAGGCGTTCCGGGAGAATCAGGCGGCCTCCGGAGAGACTTGTTCTTTAAGGAGGGAGGAGATGTGGTATATTTAACTGTAACCAGTGATGTGGTATATTTAACTGTAACCAATTATAGACTTAACTGTGACTGAGTGGAGGATTGTATATAAATAACACGCAACTATGAAATTGTATCTGTAATTAGTAATGTGTTGTACAGTGAAGTAGAGATATATTAAAAATAACATATTTAAGGAGGAAGTCGTTCAAATGTGCATCTAATTATAGTTTGAACTCACACAACACAACAATCTGCACAGGTTCTGAGACATGTAGAATCTTAACAGGTGGCTCTGGGACATGTGGAATCTGCACAGGTGGCTCTGGGACTTGTGACACTGGAATCCGCACAAGTTCTGAGACATGTAGAATTTTAACAGGTGGCTCTGGGACATATGGAATCTGCACAGGTGGCTCTGAGATATGTGGAATCTACACAGGTGGCTCTGGGACTTGTGACACTGGAATCTGCACAGGGTCTGAGACATGTAGAATCTTTTAACAGGTGGCTCTGGGACATATGGAATCTGCACAGGTGGCTCTGGGACATGTGGAATCTGCACAGGTGACTGTGGGACTTGTGACACTGGAATCTGCACAGGTGGTTCTTCGACATGTGGAATCTGCACAGGTGACTGTGGGACTTGTGACACTGGAATCTGCACAGGTTCTGAGACATGTAGAATCTTCACAGGCTCTGGGACTTGTGGAATCTGCACAGGTGGCTCTGGGACATGTGGAATCTGCACAGGTGACTGTGGGACTTGTGACACTGGAATCTGCACAGGTTCTGAGACATGTAGAATCTTCACAGTCTCTGGGACTTGTGGAATCTGCACAGGTGGCTCTAGGACATGTGGAATCTGCACAGGTGGCTCTAGGACATGTGGAATCTGCACAGGTGGTTCTTCGACATGTGGAATCTGCACAGGTGACTAGGGGACTTGTGACACTGGAATCTGCACAGGTGGTTTTGGGACAAGTGGAATCGGCACAGGTGGCTGTGGGACTTGTGACACTGGAATCTGAACACGTGGCTGCGGGACTTGTGACAATGGAATCAGCACAGGTTCTGGGACATCTGGAATCTGCACAGGTGTCATCGGTAGCTCAGGTCGTCTGGACACACGTCTCATGACAGAAGTGATGCGCACTATGGATCGTTTCTTGGAGAAATGTAGAGATTTTTCTTCCAAAGCTCACTTTTCGGCTGGTACATGAATCGGGGTAGGTGAGGGCAGATTGTAAGGAGTTTGATCAAACTTTTTCATTTTCCGGATATCTTCCACGTGGAATCCCTTCTGAATGAGCTGTGGGAGAAGGGATTCGGGAATAATGTCCAAACCAAAGGCGGTTTTTGAACCGCCAACACAATGTAGTTTCTTCCAGCCGGGATCAGATACGCCGTGTGGGGCTCCAAGATGGTTCGATGGTAGAACATTTGGTAATAGGGCTCAAAACTTCTCATCACATTGGGTTGGGCTCGGCACTTGAAACTGGAGGCTGGCAATTCATAGATCATCATGGGCAAACGTCTTTTTTATGCCAATGATCTTTACAAAACAGAACAAACACCCGTTTTGCAGTGGGCTCTTGGTAGATGATGCCAGCTCGGACTTGGCCCTGCCAAGCAGCATATTCCAACGCATCGGGTTTATCGGGCAGCGTCACGGGCACAAAGTGGTAGAAATATGCTCGGGGAAAGCATCAATCGGGTCCATGACGGATGAAAAGTGTTCAAAGCACCTCTCGCTTTTATACGTTTCAAACAAGATGCGAGTGAAAAATGGGACATCCAACGATGATGGCAAAAGGGAGCCGTTTGAAAGGCTTGAATGTCTTTAAATGCGTCCGTCACACAAATAGTACCAACATTGAGGTAGATTGAAAGACACATGAGATCGAAGGCATATTAACCATGGATGAGAGCGGCCAAACCTTGAGTGTGGAAAAACTCTTGGGACAATCATTGACGTTCAGAGAGAAGAGTAAAAGATTTAAACTATAATAAAAAAATTTTTTTTAGTGAATCCTTTCATCTTTTAAATTTGCATACAGAATCATTTTTTACATTTTCTTAAATTTCTTTCTTTAAATTTTCTTTTTGACCATGACGTTGCTAAAAAAATGGTGAGACAACTCTTGTGCACTATGTTTTAAAAACCAGCTTTACACAATAAAAAAGCTTTGGAAGCCAACCTTGGCGTCTAGAGCAGCCCAAAAAAATGGAAGAGCTGGTCCAGTGCTATGCTCCTTTTTAGTTCTCCCATTTTTCTGGGGCTCACCACGGTATCTATGATGTTACCAATGGGTTGCGTGCCCTGCAGAGGGGATAGGAATTACTCACGTCCAGGTGTTGCAGCAGACATCGCAAGTGAAATACATGGCCTCAGTGTGTATTTTCTGGCCAGTGCATCGGACTCAGACAGATGGAGCACACGTCGGACACTTGAAACACGGTATCGGGCCATTTCTCTGCATAACATCCATCCAAATCCACTTGAGCCAATAGAGTCCAAGTGGTCAGGTTGTGGGACCATGTCGTTTCCAAGCCTTATATGCCAAACGGTATAAGTTGGATTTGGCATACAGAGTCCACAGAGCTTGAATGAAGGCTCCTTTTCCTTTGTAAGCCTCCTGCTCCAAGTAGTCACTGGACACGTCCTTTGGTTCAAAACTAGCAAAGGCTCTGACACGAGGAATATCAGAGGATGATGATGAGAGAGCACTTTGGTCAGCAGCTCCACAATACGCTGTTCAGTGTCGGTGTGGAGATCAATAATCTCGGGGGTGGCAAGCCGTTGACAATGATTTGAAACTGCGTCATAAACGTAATGAAATCAGAGATGGACTCCCTGGTATTTGATCAGGTATAATTGAAATGTTTGGTCAGCCTCCATATCTATGAGGTGACTGGCTTCTAGACTTTTATACTAGAGACAAGTAGGCTTTTGATTGGCTCGAAGCAGGAAGTGCTTCCCACCGTTGGCCCCGCTTTTAAACTAGAGAGAAGCAGGAAGTGGCTTTTGAAGGGCTTCGTGCTACCTCGGTATGAAAGAAAACATATACATGGTTGAACAATTATGGACCAGGTAGAAGGTTGAAACCACCCACTGTAAGGAGAGGATGATGGTTGGGCACCAGCAAAATAATGTCCCGAGTGGGCGTCTTTCCAATGGGTTTGAAATGAAGGTTGAGGGGATCCGTCTGGAAACTCTTGTCCCAACGAGTGATCAGGGGTGGAGTAGCAATACTTGAAGACACCTCGACTTCATTCACTAAAAAATCCATCCATGGCTCAGCAGGACATTCTACAGGAGCGACGGTCATGACCTTTTCGATAAAGTCTTGGACCCACTTTCTAACCAAGACTGAACGGGAGACGGGAGAATCTTGAACGTGCAAGACGGGAGACAGTTTGTAGCTCTCCACCATCAGGTTGCCTTCCACCAGAGCCACTCCCGTATTGAGACTGGTGGCAACACTCGCGGCCAAAGACGACAATACGGCATTCAAAATGTTAAACACCACATCGGGAGTCACGAGCTTGGACTTTTGCGTCATGACTGGATAGGACTTGTGGACCGTCAACACATCTTTGCGCCTTGAATCACAAGGGTGTCGAAACGTTTGGTAAATTTGTAAACGTTGGATTGACCGAGAAGAGTTCCAACGTCCACAAGTCTAAAGTTTATTTTGCCATCTTTACCAACCATAGCAGCCAGAGGAGGGTGTTTGTTTGGGCAAAAGAATTTTGAACCACATGATTACTCAGAGTGATGAAGGCTGTCGAGGTTTTATACTTTCTCTCTTACAAAAAATAAAATCTGAAGGAAAATTAAATGTATGTAAAAAAAAAAATTTTTTTTTTACATAGATTTAATTTTTTGTTCAGATTTTATTTTCCCTTCAGATTTTATTTTTTTCTTCAGATTTTATTTTACAGCGGAAAAAAAAAGTTTATCTCTGTGAAGGATTTCCATAGTGTTGTGGAAAGCCACTTTTGACATAATGATACATTGTCTGCCAACATACGCTATTTTGGTCCGTCAAACGCATGGCTCGGGGTAAATATTCTTTTCCACTCTGTAAAATGTCCTCCAATCTTGCTTCGGTAGGCTCATCGTGCAACATTAGTTCTTGAAACACCTGTGATATTCCAATAAAACGTGGATGGCACAATCATGGGGTGGCACTTCTCCCCGACCACACACTAAGCAATCTGGTTGAAAAGAACAAGGATCCGAAACGACTGGCATGGCGGTACGATAAATTGTCAAGATAAATTATCAAAGAGGTGTCCACGATAATATTTCAAAATGAAGTGATTATTAAAATAGAGCACTGAGCATATAAAATGTTTAATGAACTAAAAAAAAATTTTTTTAATGTGTTTATAAGGAATGATTTTGCAGCTCTAAACTTATTTCTCAGTTGAATTGCTAATTCAATTTTATTTGTTGTTTTGAAAGCACTCATAATTATGGCCTTTTCCTTGAAAACTTTAATCTCTGAATAGGAAAAAAAATTGTCCCAGGCATGCTTCAAGAAAATGCCTCAAATTTGTCGTGTTATAAACGAAGATTGGAACGTTTAGCGGGTATATTGAAATTTCAAGAACTCTTGAAAATGTATCCCGTTCCAGTCAAGGTGGAAAAGAATGAAAATGGATTTCACATTACGGACTCCGTCTGAATTACGGAAAACTGCACTGAAAGAGCAGACACTTGTGAATGTTATTTTTTATTTAACGAACCCGAGAAGTATTTTATTGTGAAACAATTGGATCACGTCGTTGTACGTGATGGATCAATACATCACAAGGATTGCTTGACAAAAGCCCATTGTCAATGTGGGAGAATACCATCTCTATTTTAATAGAGATGGTATTCCACTCTATGGATTTTATTCCACTTCCTGCTTCTCTCTAGTCTAAAAGCGGGGCCAACGGTGGGGAAGCACTTCCTGCTTCTAGCCAATCAAAAGCCTACTTCTCTCTAGTATAAAAGCAGGACTCAGAAGCCAGTCGCCTCATAGATATGGAGGCCGACCAAACATTTCAATTATACCTGATCAAATACCAGGGAGTCCATCTCTCTGATTTCATTACGTTTATGACGCAGTTTGGAATCATTGTCAACGGCTTGCAGTCTCCACAGATTATTGACCTCCACACCGTCACTGAACAGCGTATTGTGGAGCTGCTGACCAAAGTGCTCCCTCATCATCATCCTCTGGACATTCCTCGAGCAGAGCCTTTCCTAGTTTTGAACCAAAGGACGTGACCAGTGAATACTTGGAGCAGGAGGCTTCCAAAGGAAAAGGAGCCTTCATTCAAGCTCTGTGGACTCTGTATGCCAAATCCAACTTATACCGTTTGACATATAAGGCTTGGAAACGACATGGTCCCCAAAACCTGACCACTTGGACTCTATTGGCTCAAGCGGTGTTGGATGGATGTTATGCAGAGAAATGGCCCAATACCGTGTTTCAAGTGTCCGACGTGTGCTCCATCTGTCTGAGTCCGATGCACTGGCCAGAAAATACACACTGAGGCCATGTATTTTACTTGCGATGTCTGCTGCAACACCTGGACGGGAGTAATTCCTGTCCCCTCTGCAGGGCACCCAACCCATTGAGAACATCCTAGATACCGTGGTGAGCCCCAGAAAAATGGGAGAACTGGAAAGGAGCATAGCTCTGGACCAGTTCTTCATTTTTTTGGCTGCTCTAGACGCCAAGGTTGGCTTCCAAAGCTTTTTTTTTTATTGTGAAGCTGGTGGTCAAAACATAGTGCACAAGAGTTGTCTCGCCATTTTTTTAACATCATGGTCAAAAAGAAAATTTAAAGAATGAAATGTAAGAAAATGTAAAGAATGATTCTGTAAGAAAATTTAAAAGATGAAGAGATTCACTAAAAAAAAAAATTTTTTTTAGTATAGTTTAAATCTTTTACTCTTCTCTGTGAACGTCAATGATTGTCCCAAGAGTTTTTCCACACTCAAGGTTTGACCGCTCTCATCCATGGTTCATATGACTTGGATCGTGTGCCTTTCAATCTACCTCAATGTTGGTACTATTTGTGTGACGGACGCATTTAAAGACATTCAAGCCTTTTACACGGCTCCCTTTTGCAATCATCGTTGGATGTCCCATTTTTCACTCGCATCCTGTTTGAAATGTATAAAAGCGAGAGGTGCTTTAAACACTTTTCAATCGTCATGGACCCGTTTGATGCCTTCCCCGAGCACATTTCTACCACTGTGGTGCCCGTGACGCTGCCCGATAAACCCGAGGCGTTGGAATATGCTGCTTGGCAGGGCCAAGTCCGAGCTGGCATCATCTACCAAGAGCCCACTGCAAAACGGGTGTTTGTTCTGTTTTGTAAAGACCATTGGCATAAAAAAAGACGTGGTTGGACAATTTCAAACAGGCCGTCATGGAGGCAAAGCATGCGAACGAATTTAGACCCAACTACGTGATGTGGGAAAAAACAACGCAAATCCTGTTGAGAAATCCAGATAGACTGCTCAAAAATACCGACAAGAGGATGATTTACATTTACAGCAACCTATTTTTGCCGAAAAAAACTTTACCTTTGGCTTGCGAACGGTGAAATCCGGAGAGATTCACTTGATTCAAACGACGCATGTGCCCATGTTGATCAATAAATTGCCAGCCTCCAGTCTCAAGTGCCGAGCCCAACCTAATGTGATTAGGAGAAGTTTTAAACCCTATGACCAAATGCTGTACCATCGAACCATCTTGGAGTCCCACAGGGCGTATCCGATCCCGGCTGGAACAAACTACATTGTGTTGACGGTTCAAAAACCACCTTTGGTTTGAACATTATTCCCGAATTCCTTCTCCCCCAGCTCATTCAGAAGGGATTCCACGTGGGAGATTTCCGGAGAATGAAAATGTTTGATCAAACTCCTTACAAGCTGCCTCCACTTACCCCGATTCATGTACCAGCCGAAAAGTGACCTTTGGAAGAAAAATCTCTACCATTCTCCAAGAAACGATCCAAAGTGTGCATCACTCCCGTCATGAGACGTGTGTCCAGACGAATGAGCTACCGATGGCACCTGTGCAGATTCCACATGTCCTAGAACCTGTGCAGATTCCACTTGTCCCACATTCACCGGTGCAGATTCCAGATGTCCCAGAAACTGTGCAGATTCCATTGTCACAAGTCCCACAGCCACCTGCGCAGATTCCAGTGTCACAAGTCCCACATCCACCTGGGCAGATTCCACATGTCCCAGAACCACCTGTGCAGATTCCAGTGTCACAAGTCCCACAGTCACCTGTGCAGATTCCACATGTTCCAGAGCCACCTGTGCAGATTCTACATGTCGCAGAACCTGTGCAGATTCCTGTGTCACAAGTCCCACAGCCACCTGTGCAGATTCCACATGTTCCAGAGCCACCTGTGCAGATTCTACATGTCTCAGAACCTGTGCAGATTCCTGTGTCACAAGTCCCACAGCCACCTGTGCAGATTTCACATGTCCCACGGTCACCTTTGCAGATTCTACATGTCCCAGAACCTATGCAGATTCCAGAGCCTGTGCAGATTCCCCCAGAACTCGACACTTTGGACCCTTTGGAGTCGACGGATGCATTGGACCAGCTCATGTCGTTCGTATTTGGACCCCCAGCCCAAGAACTTCAGCTGCTTCACACGGTACCCTCTATTTTTGATGGTGATCTCATCTTATTCCTGGATGAATTTGAAAGGGAGTTGGCGCCTATAGACTTGACAATGTTCAGACTGAACCCTTCTGTAAAAAAAATCTATCGGATTTAAAGCCATGCAACCCATGGATCTGTCTGTCAATAGTTGCCTGAAGCTCATCTATAGATATAAAAATGAATGTTTGTATGTATGTCATCGATGAACTCAAAAACTACTGTACCGATTCTTATGAAAATTGGTATATATATGAATTTTTCCACGGAGAAGGTTTGTATAATATGCTCATTGATGGCACTCGCCACCAGGTGGCGCTGCAGAGTAGCAACTTCTGCCCCGTTCAACCGATTGTCATGAAAATCATTATGACCATGTATTTTTACACAGAGGAAACGAATATAATATTCGTATTAATGGAAGTTACCACCAGATGGCGCTTCCATGTATCAAGTTCAATACTGATTTTAATAGATATCTTTACGAATTCGTATAAATAAAAGTTCTCAAAATATATATTTGGTGCGATAAGTAAAATAAAACTATAAACTTTCTTGTTTCTCTATCTCTTCTTCTCTTCTCTTTCTCTTCTCTTCTTCTCTATCTCTTCTTCTCTTCTCTCTTTTTCTTTCTCTATTCTCTTTTTCTTCTCCTCTATATCTTATTCCCTTCTCTTCTCTTCTCTATCTCTATAAAATGATTGTTTACCTGTATGTCTTTTCTAGAATCGTAAACTATGTATTTGATTATGTGAAGATGTCATTCTAATGAATTTCATATATTGTCGTTACAGTTCATGCTGATATGAATTGAAACAAATGAAGCGAACGATAGATGACATTTCGAGTCGAGAGTGACATAAGAATTTGTGTAGGTTGTGAAATTCATGTCTAGCTTACATTAAACAGACAATATTGTGCGTATTTTTATATTTGGGAGAGTTTTCGAATAATTTTGTGCATTTCATCGTAAGCTGAATTAATTTAGATAAATACTTCAATCGGATTGAATATTTGTAGTTTCCGTGAGCTGATTAAATTCATTTTCTACAGTGAATTTACGAAGATCATCGAATGTGTATGTGAAGGATTTGACTGCTGATTGACATTCCGAACGCATTTGCTGTGCGGTTTTTTTTCTTATTAGCATCTTATACCATCTGCGACTTTGCGACGTTTTATAAATTCAAAAGCATCACGTCATTTCTGTATAATTATGCCTCCAAAGCGACGAGCAATTGGCCGATCTACACCTCAAGCACGAAAGAGAAGAGCATTACGAGCCTCAGAATCAGACGAGCAACGAGCATTAAGGCTGGAAAATCTTCGAGTACACGCCACTGAGACCCGTTCGTCTGAATCGTCTGACCAACGAGAAGTAAGATTAGAAACTAATCGAATACGTACTAATCAGATCCGTTATTCTGAGACAACTGAATTACGGGAAAGAAGGCTGCAAAATGTTCGAATATGCACTGCTCGATCAAGACGAACACTGCACGCTGATTTGAATCTTAGTGCATTCCATTATGACAGTAATAATGATTACAGTCTTCATCCAAATGTCGTCATTGGAAAAATGGATAAAATTTGCATGTATTGTAGTGCACTCAAATTTAAAAATGAAACGCGTGGAATGTGCTGCGCCAGTGGAAAAGTTAAGCTACCAGAATTACATTCACCACCCGAACCACTGTCAACGTTTCTATCTGCTGTTACACGTGTGTCGAAGCACACATCCGCAAGTACAATTCATGCTTCCAAATGACATCGTTCGGTGCAACGAACATCGTGCGCGAAAATTACATGCCGACATTCAGAGTCCAAGGGCAAATTTATCATCATGCCGGATCGCTTCTACCATTGCCGGACGCAGATCACAAGTTCCTTCAAATTTATTTTATGGCAAACAGTGATGAACAAGTTGAACAACGATGTCATTATAATGCGGGCACTAGACGAGAAAATGTGGGTGCGTTACAAGGCCTTTCGATCAACACAATGAATTAGTTCGGTTGTTTAAAACCGCCATTCAACGAATGCCAGCCGATGACTATGCAGTTGTGATTCGAGCAGACAAAAGACCCGTTGGCCAACACGAGAGACAGTTCAATGCACCAACAATCGATGAAGTGGCGATCGTTATAGTTGGCGAAGAATTTGAATCGCGCGACATAATTCTTCATCGCAGAAGTGGTGACATTCAGCGAGTCTCCGAAACTCATCGCTCATACGACGGATTGCAGTATCCGATTCTGTTTTGGCGAGGAGATGATGGATATCATTTTAACATCAAAATGATAAATCCACAAACAGGTGAGGGAACGAATAAGAAAGTCAGTGCCATGAATTATTATTCGTATCGACTGATGATTCGTCAAAACGCTGAGAACCACATTCTGAAATGTAGACAATTGTTCCATCAATATATCGTCGACATGTACGTGAAGATTGAAACCGAACGGCTATTATATATTCGATTGAATCAAACCGAGTTGCGTTCTGAACAGTACATCCATTTAAGAGACGCAATCGTTAATGATGGTAACGTCAATCCAAACGAATTGGGAAGAATGGCCATATTACCGTCTACATTCACGGGGAGTCCACGGAACATGCATGAATACGCACAAGATGCGATGACATACGTTCGCGCATATGGTCGTCCAGATTAGTTCGTCACCTTTACATGCAATCCAACATGGAATGAAATTAAAGAACTTCTATTAGTTGGACAATCATCTTCGGACCGCCATGACATTACCACACGCGTATTTAAAAAAAAAATTGAAATGTTTGATGGATTTTATTATCAAGCATCATGTTTTTGGAGAGACACGCTGCTGGATGTATTCCATTGAATGGCAGAAAAGAGGATTGCCACATGCACATATTTTGGTTTGGTTAATCAACAAAATTACGCCAGATCAAATTGATCAAATCATCTCAGCAGAAATACCAGATAAGCACATTGATCCAAACTTATTCGACGTCGTCACCAAAAATATGATCCATGGCCCATGTGGCGCATTCAACAATAATTCATCATGCATGTCTGATGGGAAATGCACGAAACGATACCCAAGAGAAAATTGGTTTCTGATACTATCACTGGTGGCAATGACGGATATCCACTGTATCGTCGACGATCAGTTGAGGATGGTGGCAAATCCGTCGTTCTGAAAGTACGAAACATTGATATTGAAGTAGATAATCGTTGGATTGTGCCATATTCACCACTGCTTTCAAAGACCTTGAAAGCACACATTAATGTTGAGTATTGCAATTCAGTGAAGTCGATCAAATACATTTGCAAATATGTCAACAAAGGAAGCGACATGGCAGTCTTCGGGTAGGGAATGTAGCTGCACCGCTCGATGAAATCAACCAATACCAGCTTGGACGCTACATAAGCAGCAATGAAGCAGTATGGCGCATCTTATCATTTCCAATCCATGAACGACATCCAACAGTAATACACTTGGCGGTGCATCTCGAGAATGGACAGCGCGTGTACTTTTACAGCAGATAATGTACGTGCAAGAGCATTGGTTCCACCGGCAACAACTTTAACTGCGTTTTACTCATTGTGCCAAGATGATCTTTCTGCTAAAACTTTGCTTTATTCTGAAGTACCGAAATTCTACACGTGGAATGCATCGACTAAAAAGTTTCAACGTCGCAAACAAAGTAAAGCAGTTGAAGGACATACCAATTTATATTCCAGTGATGCATTGGGTCGTCTGTACACTGTTCATCCGAACAATACAGAATGCTTCTATCTAAGATTGCTGTTGATCAATATACGTGGACCAATATCCTTCCAAGATTTAAGAACAGTCAACGGTCAACTGTGCCTACTTATCGCCAAGCTTGCCAAGAACTAAATCTTCTTGAGAATGATGCACATTGGGACACTGCACTAGCTGATGCATCGAATACTGCTTGACCACAGCAAATACGCACGCTATTTGCCATAATATTAACAACCTACTTCCCATCTAATCCAAAAGATCTTTGGGAAAAATACAAGGACTACATGAGTGAAGATATTCTACATCGTTTGCGCGCTGCGAATCAAAATCCGGACATTCAATTCACACCAAACGTGTATAATGATGCATTGATTTTGATTGAAGACATATGTTTGACAATCGCTAACAAGGCACTGGTGCAAATGGGAATGCCTGCTTCAAACCGACCTGCAAACAACCTTTTTGATCGTGATTTGCAACGAGAAACACACTATGATTCTGATGAACTGGGGACATTCGTTAGGACAAATCTTCCTCAGTTGATTCTAGAACAACGCATTGCGTATGACAGAATTATGCGTGCAATCACAGAACAAAGCGGTGGACTGTTTTCATAGATGCGCCCGGTGGTACAGGCAAGACTTTTCTTCTTTCACTAATTTTGGCAACCATACGATCACAAAATAATATTGCACTGGCTATTGCATCATCTGGAATTGTGGCAACTCTTTTGGATGGTGGCCGAACAACGCATTCAGCGTTGAAACTGCCGTTGAATTTGCAAAACACTGAGGCACCAACATGCAACATTAGCAAAAACTCTGGAATGGGAAAAGTACTCCAAACGTGTCAAATTATCATATGGGACGAATGTACAATGTCTCACAAGAAAGCATTGGAAGCGCTTGATCGTACACTGCGAGATTTCAGAGGAAACAGACGGATCTTCGGTGGCGCACTCATTTTATTATCTGGTGATTTTCGACAAACACTGCCCATTATACCACGATCAACACCCGCTGATGAACTTCATGCATGTCTTAAATCATCAGTTCTATAGCGTCATTTACAGAAATTGACTTTGAAAACTAACATGCGTGTACAACTACCACGGGATGCATCGGCTGGAAATTTTGCAAAACAATTAATGGATATTGGAAATGGGCGAATGGAAATTGATGAATCTACACAATGTATCACCCTGCCAGTAAACTTCTGTAAGATAACAGAAAGCATCGACGAATTGGTGCAAAAGTTTTCCCAAACATTGCACAAAACTACAAAACCATCAGTGGCTCAGTACGCGTGCTATATTAGTAGCCAAAAACATCTATGTCAATACCATCAACTTCACCATTCAGCATGGAATACCCAGTGAAACGACAACATATAAGTCCATCGATACTGTGGAGAATCAAGATGAGGTTGTCAACTATCCAACTGAATTCTTGAATTCGCTTGATTTGCCAGGCATGCCACCGCACGTTCTTACATTGAAAATTGGCGTACCCATCATACTTCTTCGAAACATAAATCCACGACGACTTTGCAACGGAACCAGACTCTCAGTCAAGAAAATGATGAACAATGTTATCGAGGCAACAATTTTGACTGGAAAATTCAAAAGGTGAACACGTCCTGTTGCCACGTATCCCAATGATCCCGACAGATATGCCATTCGAATTCAAACGTTTACAGTTCCCGGTGCGACTCGCTTTCGCAATGACTATTAACAAAGCACAAGGACAATCGTTACAAGTGTGTGGATTAAATTTGGAGAATCCATGCTTCTCACATGGACAGCTCTATGTGGCTTGCTCACGTGTCGGAAAACCTTCTGATTTATTCGTCTACGCACCAGATGGAAAAAGAAGAAATATATTGTGTATCCCACAGCACTTCACTAAACATCTCATTGAAACTGAACTTTGTAATCACACATTTTTTTCGAAACGGCTTTGAATGAATTGAATATTTCTGTACTGTGTGTGTGTGTGATTTTTCTTTAAAATTATTTTTCTTAAATTTATTTCAGTTGTTTGCGTAGCAACGCGCGCCGGGTACAGCTAGTTGTATATATTTTTTGTATGTCAATAAATAATGAATCTGAAAACACACACACACAAGTCTAATTTTTTTTTGTCAGAGTGGTTTCGGTACAACACTTGTTGGAACAGTGTCGACATCGCACTACTATCGTAATTGGAAATCTGGGTCGGTGGCCGGATCGAGTCACGTATTACGACTCAGAGTATCCTTACACCATCTTTTTTGAACCCATCTTTGGCGTGCACGTTCCTCATTCGTTTAGAAAAACCGTCAATGTGTTTACGAGTCATTTGGATCTGACGTGGGATAAAGGAGTCAACTTAAAGTTCTTTCGCGTGGGTCGTTCCCCGTCTCGCCAAGTTAGGGAGGAGTATCAGCCTCAAAATACGAAAGCCTACCCTTTGGATCTCACGCACTGCACGCGACTGGTAGACGTGTACGTGACCTGGTTGACGTGGTTGGACGATTGGGAAATGTATCGAGACGAGAACCTACCTTGGCGTGTAGTGTGTCCCCAACCATGGAAACGGGCTTTGGAATCGCATGTGGAATGCTCGCATCAGAACGCTTTGTCCGATGGGATGCCCTCTGACGTCCTCGAGCCTATGTAAGGCAAGCGGCCCTTCTTTTTCAGATAAAGCACCCGTTTATTTTGTTCACGTCACCAGGGCAAGCCCATCAAACTCTGTATTGCCACGATCCCCAAGTGATCACGGTGAATCATCTTCACGATCCACGAACGTCTGGTTCACGCTCCGTTACCCGTGGAATATCTACCCTTTTGCGTGAGGGGGGGGGGCAAGTTGAGCCAGATGGTGGTCAAAGGAACCAAAAGTTTCCTAGAGCCCTGCAGATGCTGCCTGAATTCAACGACGCCTTTCCCAACTCCTTGCATGAGGACGTTTCGTATTGCACCATCTTACAGTCGGTCGAAAAAATTCTTGAGCACCGTGACCCTTTCAAAAAAATGATTGGAAATGGAAAACGACCTTTATTGAAACCCTCTCACTTGAAATTTATCATGAACACCCTCTCATTTGACATTCATCATGAGCCCTGTCTCATTTGAAATTTATCCTCTCATTTTTGACATTTCTCATGAACACCCTCTCATTTGACATTCATCCTGAACACCCTCTCTCATTTGAAATTAATCATGAAACCCATCTCATTTGAAAGCATTTCCCTTGAAATTCATCATGAACACTGTCTCATTTGAAAGCATCTCCTTTGAATTGAAAATCCTCTACATTGAAACCATTTCACTTGACATTCATCATAAACACTGTCTCATTTGAAACCATCTCCTTTGACTTGAAAATCATCTCCTTTGAATCGAAACCCATCTCCTTTGAAACGAAACCCATCTCCTTTCAAACCCTCTCCTTTGAATCGACACCGTATTTTTGTTCCCCCCCTTTTTTTTCGTTTTAAACGGCTCCTTTTAGATGACTCTTGTCCCTTTTCCCTCCTTTTTATCCAACCCATGCCTTTCAGATCCCAAAGGAACGTTCCAACGGCTCTTTTTGTATGCCTTGTGTCCCTTTTCACCCGTTTTTATACCCCAACGTTGTGTTTAGGGTCTCGATTTGAAAGGGACACAAACTATCCCAAAAGCGTAACCATGGGCAAGGTAAAATTTTTCAAATTTCCCACCAACAAATATTTTAGCACGGGGCGAGAGAAAAGGTTTCATGCCACCCCACAGCGACGATTGAGACAGGGGTCAAATGAAATGTTGGACAGGCAAAATGACATGTTGGACAGGTCCCATGACATGCTGGACAGGTCCCATGACATGTTGGACAGGTCCCATGACATGCTGGACAGATCCAATGACATGTTGGACAGGTCAAATGAAATGAACGACACAAAAATAGTTTTAACACGGGGGTCTAATGACATGCTGGACAGGTCCAATGAAATGAACGACACAAAAATAGTTTTAACACGGGGGTCCAATGACATGTTGGACAGGTCAAATGAAATGAACGACACAAAAATAGTTTTAACACGGGGGTCCAATGACATGCTGGACAGGTCAATGAAATGTTGGACAGGTCCAATGAAACAGAGGTCTCCCAAAATAGTTTTAACACGGGGTCTAATGACATGCTGGACAGGTCCAATGACATATTTGGTGAGAGGGTCACCTCATTCCAATCTTGGTGACGATTCACAGTGATACACATCTAGGTGAGAAGGCCTCCCATCTTGGAAACGATTCACAGTGATGCATCTAGATGAGAAGGGCGATTCACAGGTTCCAATCTTGGTGTGGACCCGAAAAAGAGGAGGGAACTGCCCCCTATTTTCGGTCTTGAAGATTTTTGCTAAAAATCATTTACTGTGACAGAATTTGAGATGGGAACCAACTCCAAATCCTGACAAAAACATTTAGCCATTCAAAACACTCCGAAGGTGCTGGCCTTTTATACTCTAATGAGGTCACGTGAAACCATTTCTATTGGCTCCAACGTTGTACACCGAGTCGACTCGATTGGCCCAGAAAGATTATTCAGCCTAAATGAGTGCACATTAGCTGAGCGATCCAAACTGGGTAATCCGAAAAAAAGGGGGGTCGATCGACTCGATCCCCCTTTTCCAATTTTTTTTTTTTTTTACAAACGCCAAAGTTGGGCTCAAACGATATTCTGACGCGTGACCCAGATTTCTAAATACGATAGGGGTGGTCCAACAAGTGTTGTACCGAAATCACATTCTGACAAAAAATGAGACTTGTTCATTATTTATTGAAAAATATATACAATGAGTTACAGGCAACTATTGACAGATCCATGGGTGGGATGGCTCCGATAGATTATTGACCGATAGAACTATTGACAGACAGATCCATGGGTTGGATGGGTTTAAATGCGATATTTTTGACACAAGAATTTACTCTGGGCATGGTCAAGTCCATAGGCTCCCTTTCATCCAGGAAAGAGAAGAGATTCTCATCAAAAATAGAGGGTACCGTGTGAAGCAGCTGGAGTTCTTGGGGTCCAAATACAAACGACATGAGCTGGTCGAATGCATCTGTCGACTCCAAAGGGTCCAACATGTCGAGCTCTGGGAGAAGCTGCATAGGTTCTGGGAGACTCTGCACAGGTGACTGTGGGACGTGTGACACTGGAATCTGCACAGGTTCTGATACATGTAGAATCTGCATAGGTGACTGTGGGACGTGTGACACTGGAATCTGCACAGGTTCTGATACATGTAGAACCTGCATAGGTGGCTGTGGGACGTGTGACACTGGAATCTGTACATGTTGTGGAACATGTAGAATGTTCATAGGTTCTGGAGAATCTGCATAGGTGGCTGTGGGACTTGTGACACTGGAATCTGCACAGAATCTGATACATGTAGAATGTTCATAGGTTCTGGGAGAATCTGCATAGGTGGCTGTGGGACTTGTGACACTGGAATCTGCATAGGTTCTGTAACATCTGGAATCTGCACAAGTGGAATCTGCACAGGTGGTTCTGGGATGTGTGACACTGGAATCTGCACAGGTTCTAGGACATCTGGAATCTGTACAGGTAGCTCTAGGACATCTGAAATCTGCACAGGTGGTTCTGGGATGTGTGACACTGGAATCTGCACAGGTTCTAGGACATCTGGAATCTGCACAGGTGGCTCTAGGGACATCTGAAATATGCACAGGTGGTTGTGGAATACTCTTGCAGGTGGGACATCTGAAATCGGCTCAGGTGGGACAAGTGGAATCGGCACAGATTCTAGGACATCTGGAATCGGCACAGGGGCCATCGGTCGTTCAGATCGTCTAGACACACGTCTCATGACGGGACGCACTCGTTTCTTGGGTAGAGCCTTTTCCTCCAAAGGTCGCTTTTCGGCCGGTACATGAATCGGGGTAGGTGGAGGTAGCTTGTAAGGAGTTTGATTAAAATTTTCATTTTCCGGAAATCTCCCACGTGGAATCCCTTCTGAATGAGCTGGGGCAGAAGGGATTCGGGGATAATGTCCAAACCAAAGGCGGTTTTTTGTACCGTCAACACAATGTAGTGTGTTCCACCCGGGATCGGATACGCCGTGTGGGGCTCCAAGATGGTTCGATGGTAGAGCATTTGGTCATGGGGCTCAAAACTTCTCCGAATCACATTGGGGTGGGCTCGGCACTTGAGACTGGAGGCTGGTAATTCATAGATCAACATGGGTACATGCGTCGTTTGAATCAAGTGAATCTCTCCGGATGTCACCGTTCGCAAGCCAAAGGTAAAATCTTTTTTGGCAAAAAATAGGTTGTTGTAAATGTAAACCATTCTCGTGTCGGTATTTTTGAGCAGTCTGTCTGGATTTCTCAACAGGCCTTTGGATGTTTTTTCCCACATCACGTCGTTGGGTCTAAATTCATTGACATGCTTTGCCTCCATGATGGCCCGTTTGAAATTGTCCAACCACGTCTTTTTTTGATGCCAATGGTCTTTACAAAACAAAACAAACACCCGTTTGGCGGTGGGCTCTTGGTAGAGGATACCCGCTCGGACTTGGCCCTGCCGAGCAGCATATTCCAATGCATCGGGTTTATCGGGCAGCGTCACGGGCACCACCGTGGTAGAAAGGTGCTCGGGTCCATGACAAAGGTGCTCAATCAATCGGGTCCATGACAAAGTGTTGAAAGCACCTCTCGCTTTTATACGTTTCAAACAGGATGCGAAGGCAGGAAGCCGTGGCGATGCGTCCGTCACACCATGGATGGACCAGGGAGGAGCGGTCAAACGTTGAGTGTGGAAAAAATCTTGGGACGATACTACGTCACCATGGATGCGCGATCAAACCTTGAGTGTGGCTCTTGAGACAATCGTGAAGAGTAGAAATGTTTAAACTATTACGTCACAGTACCAACATGGATGGACCATGGATGAGTGTGGGCTCTTGAGACAATCGTGAAGAGTAAAAGTTTTTAATCTGTACTACGTCACAATATCAACATGGATGGAAAATGGATGAGCAGTCAAACCTAGAGTGTGGAAAAACTCTCAAGACAATCGTGAAGTGTAAAAAGTTTTAAACTATACTACGTCACAGTACCAACAGGGATGCACGATCATTATGGATGAACAGTCAAACCTAGAGTGTGGAAAAACTCTCAAGACAATCGTGAAGAGTAAAAGTTTTAATATATACTAAAAAAAAAAAAAAAATAATAAATTTTTTACTTGTAAGAACAGTTTAAACTGTCGTTTTTCTTTTTTTTCATTTAAAAATTTTCACACAAAATTTTTTGTATCTTATTCTTTATTTACAATGTTTCTTGCTATAGGTGCAATAGTCCCATTTCATCTCTTTACTCCTTTATTACAGAGTGCATCACTTTTATCCACCATCACCTTGCTGCACATCAAATTTGATGGTACATTTTTATCAATCCATCACCTTGCTGCACACCCCACAAGTGGTAAAAGACACTAAAAAATTCCATCGATAAAATATTGGACGGGGGATAATGTGTAGCTCACGTCCGCATGGGTTATAAGACGACACATTGGAGGCATTCAAAATGATACATAGATTTCATTTTTTGTTCAAATTTTATTTTCCCTTCAGATTTTATTTTACAGTGAAAAAGTTTATCTCTGTGAAGAATTTCCGTTGTGTCGTGAAAAGCCACTTTTGACAAAGTGATACATTATCTGCCAACGTACGCTATTTTGGTCCGTCATATGCATGGCTCGAGGTAAATATTCCTTTCCATTCTGTAAAATTTCCTCAATCTTGCTTCGGTGGGCTCGCCGTACAACATGTGTTCTTGAAACACCATCGATTCCAGTAAAACGTGGATGGCAAAATCATGGGGTGGGACATCTCCCCGACCACACACTAAGCAATCGGGTTGACACGAGCATGGAGCCGAAACGACTGGCATGGTGGTACGATAAATTGTCAAGATCAGAGGTGTCAGGATAAAATTTCAAAACGAATTGATTTTAAAAAGAGATGGTATTCTCCCCACATTGACAACTGGCTTTTGTCAAACAATCCTTGTGATGTATTGATCCATCCCGTACAACCACATGATCCAATTGTTTCACAATAAAATACTTTTCGGGTTCGTTAAATAAAAATAACATTCACAAGTGTCTGGACCTTCAGTGCAGTTTTCCGTACTCAACGCAGTCCGTAATGTGAAATCCATTTTTCATTCTTTACCACCTTGACTGAACAGGATACATTTTCAAGAGTTCTTGAAATTTCAATATACCCGCTAAACGTTCCAATCTTCGTTTATAAGACGACAAATTGAGGCATTTTCTTGAAGAATGCCTGGGACAATGTTTTTTTCCAATTCAGAGATTAAAGTTTTCAAGGAAAAGGCCATGAATTATGAGTGCTTTCAAAACAGCAAATAAAACTGGACTAGCAATTCAACTGAGAAATGAAGTCTGGAGCTGCAAAAGACATTCTTTATAAAAAAACAAAAAACAAAAAAAAAAAAAAAAAATTGAAATCTGCTTACGCAAATTTCAAGTTATCATGTGACAACATTTTTTTCTCTTGGGAAGTCATCATGCTCTGCTCAATCAATATTGCTAGTTCTGTCGAAAGATATGGGCCACATTCCAAACTTGGATCATTATTATCTTGTGGATATGATGTGCGAACCTTTTTCTTTTTCCAAGGCATTTGAACATATAGTGGTAGGTGGGTACTGAATGCACTTTCATAAACACCACATGTTTCCAGGCCATGTGTTGAAAATATTCAATCAATTGTGGTTCGGCCTATTGTTTTGTATTGAGACGGATTATAGCGCAACGTTATGTAGTAAATAGTTGTCATTATTTCACAAAATTCTTGTCTACTCTGAGTTATGATATCAATCTTAAAATAACGTGCTAATACAGTGCTGTAATCTGAATTTTTGTTGTCCAAACTTTCATCCAGGGCATCATAAATATTATTATTGGAGAATCCTGGTTTGGCATATAAAACGGCAATGCGTATTTTAGTTTTAAAGTTGAGCCCCATTACGTGAACACCCACCAGTTTCTTAATTTGAAAGCATTTCCACCTCGTCCACCGTGGAACTCAAGTGTTTTTAATGGATACACCGCTAAGCTTTCGACACGAATGATAGTGATAAAAATGGGCAAAGGCAAATTTATCTACGACCACCGTCGCTCGAATCATGGGATGGAGGTATGCATCACTGTGTTGAGGAAACTCAAATGGTGGAAAGAATAAATAGGGAGACTCAAAGCATGGAAATGGGAAAACTGAAATTTGGAATCTAAATTGATGAAACTGAAATGGGGTACGGAGAAATGGGGTACGGAGAAATGGGGAATATGAAATGAGGAAATTCAAATGGGAGCGAAGAAATGGGGAATGTTAAATGGGGAACATGAAATGGGGAAACTCAAAGGATGGAAATGAGAAACGGGGAGACTGAAATTTGGAATCTAAATTGAGGAAACTGAAATCAGTAATGGAGAAATGGGGACGGAGAAATGAGGATGGGAAAAACTGAAATAGGATCGAAGAAATGGGGTACGGAGAAATGGGAAACTCCAATAGGGAAATGGAGAAATTGAAATAGAGATCTTATAAATGGGAAAACTCAAAGGATGGAAATGAGAAACGGGGAGACTGAAATTTGGAATCTAAATTGAGGAAACTGAAATCAGTAATAGAGAAATAGGGGACGGAGAAATGAGGATGGGGAAACTGAAATAGGAACGAAGAAATGGGGAACGGAGAAATGAGGAATGATGAGGAACGGAGAAATGAGGAAAACTCCAATAGGGAAATGGAGTAATTAAAATGGGGCTCATACAAAATGGGGGAAACCTAAAAGGGTGGAAAGGAGGAATTATGACTGTAAATGACTGTAAAACGAAAGTTGTATATTACAGTTATTGTCATAGGCTAATGCATTTTATTTAGGTGGCGATTACATCAATTACATCAAATTTTCCAAAACAACATCATGTTGTC
>BMAU01013097.1:0-10398 GCA_019973935.1 Trichonephila clavipes | reverse complement strand
ACTTCAGCTCAAATACGCAGCGCTGGTTATTGTTATGTTAATACGCTGTCTACGCGGTATTTCCCCAAACCCGATGTACATTAATATGAAACAATGTAACAATACATATACATACACCATACAATTACAAACATTTATCAAAATAAACAATTCAAAGCAAACAACCAAAGGAATTGTCGCATCTTAGCGAAGTCATACACAGAAGTAAACAAATGCATTTTTACTAGTTTTTTTTCTCCATATTTATATAAAAATTTACAAGACAGAAGTTTATTTTTCTCTTCTAGAAAAACACACTCATTGCAATGTCCACTGACCGTGACTTGCTTCATTGCAATTATTCTTCCGACCACTTGTTTAAAAGAATGTAAAAAGAAACGATACAACCTGGTTCTCATGACTTGTAGTTGTGCGTTTCCTACCAGGACCTCCAGGGATAAAGACTTTCTCGTAAACGCTCCTTTTTCTTTCCTGGTCCTGCCGTTGTTGATCACCTTCTCGTCTGGCATTCTTGCTGTTTGATCTTCTTCGCTCTTTTCGATGTAGGGGGCTGTCGTTTCTTCCTCTGCCGTTTCTGGATCCGAACTGGTCCTCCCTGTTGTGTCTTCCTCTCTATGGTTGGTCGGGACTCCGCTCTTTTTCCACTTCGTGGTCTGAGGTTGTAGCCGCTTTGTGGTGGGCGTTACTGTTTCTTCTCTTCGGCTTTTCTTTCTAAATTTTAGCAGATTACTATTACTTTTATAATTCGACGACTAAGCTCTTTTAGGTACTCTATGTTCTGAAAACTTCTCTGAATCTTCCTTTCTGGTCCTCCCTGACCCAGATTCATGTGATCTTTTATAGCCTAACATTTCATTTTTTGCTTCTTTAAACCCTCTCTACTTTCTCAGACGAAGAACTAGGTATTGATCTGATAAGTGGTCCTCACTTATTGGTCTTATTTGTGTGTTTCTCACTCTGATAATTTTTAAACCTTAACCCTTTTTCCTCCAACTCATGCTTTCACCTCTGACCTTTCTTTTTACCATCTTGCGACTCATTTGATCTCCGTTGTACTGTGTCAAAACCACTCGATTCATCGCGTAAACTACCGTTATCCGAACTACCAGTTCCTATCTCCATCTCGTCACATTTCCTACGACGATATATTCTAACCTGATCTAAACTAATCGTTAACCTTTTTCCCGCCTTCTATACCACTATGTTGTTGCTCTTTACATCTAATACTCTATACGGACCTTCAAATTTTGGTTTAAATTTCAGCTACCACTTTTCTTGTTGCGAACTTAAAGGATGTGTTGCTACCAATACCCAATTATTCACCTTAATCTGCACATCACGCCTGCGTCTATTATAATATTTCTTCCATTTTTCATGCTTAGCTTTTGTGTTTCGTTTAGTCTCCTCAAACACTCTCTCAATATCTCCTACTGCACATTCCGTTCCGTCTGAATACCATCACTAATTTCTCAAAAGGCGTAATCAACTTTCGACCTAAAAATAATTCTGCAGGGGTTTTCCTGTTGTTTCAGTATACAGCCGTACGAATAGCATAAGCAAACTCACTTAAGAATTGGTCCCATGTGTCATGTTGCTCATTGACATAATTTGCAATCATTTGCACCAGATCGCGATTTACGCGTTCTGTTCCTATTTGCTTGAGGTCTTTAAACAACAGTCTTCACATGCCTTATGCCTAATCTTTCCCTTAAATTCTCAAAAATATCGGAGATAAATTGGGGACCATTATCACTAATTAATTTTATTAGAGCTCCAAAATGCGATATATAATTATCAAAAATTATCTGCTATAACCTCGAGCAGAGGCTTTATAAGGTGTATGATTTCAGCCCACTTTGCTGAAATGATCCGTAATTACTAATACATATCGGTTACGTCTTATTCTCGACACAGGATACGGACCTCAACAAATCTAACGTAACTATTTCATTTGGATAATTTGATACAATTGGAATTAACCAACCAGCTGGTAACGCGTTTTTATAATTATTAATTTGGCACACATGAGTAGTTATAATATACCGGTTCTGGAACAGTGGACCCGGTGGAGCTGGTGGAGCCGCATGCAAACAAAAGTGGGTGGAAGTCCCCCGATCTGAACCGGGAAGATGGTTTGTGATTGATAAGGGTTTCGGGGATCTGTACTGATAAGAAATGCACGCTTTTAGCGATAACGAGTTATATTCTGATATAGTTTTAATTAAATGATTATGATTTTTTTAATTACGTCATTGAAAGCAAATTTTAATTGGGATAAAGAGTCAAATTTTTCTGTACATATGATTATTTTTATATAATTCCGTATACATCTATTTCTGAAAATCATGATATACGTGTTGAATGATTATTTGTTATATTTCAAATTTGATGCTTTGTGCTTGTGATTTCTGAAACAGAGGATTGAAAATTAGGCAAACGAAAGGGAGTGGAAATTCCCCCCGGGTCTGAACCGGGAGGATGGTACCCCCTCCGCTCTGATAAGGGTTTCGCCTGTAAATGGGTGCCAGAAATGCATGTTTTTAGAGATAACAATTTATATTCTTATATAGTTTTTAACTAAATGGGTAGAATTCAGATTTTTTAAGTACGTCATTGGAAGCAAATTTTAATTAGGATAAAGGGTCAAACTTTCTGTACATATAAATATTTGTATATAATTCTGATAAAGTCTATTTCTGAAAATTATGATATACGTGTTGAATTATTGTTTATTACATTTCAAATTTGATACTTTGTGCATAACTAAAATATATTTTTCATTGATTTTGCATGTATTTTTTTATAATTCTGAGATAACTTAAAAATACTAGTGCTTATATAAAGTAAAAGTTCTGCATATGTTTTTTCGTTTGCAAAGTAGTTTCCTTACATGAAACATCCCTTTCCCTATGATAATATATGCGACCTTGTAGTTCTGGTAAAACTTCTTTGTTAGACGAATCTTAGAAATAAAATTAATTAATTCTTTTCCCCAAAATTATTTGGCGTTATGGAATTTATCCAAAAAATTGCTCTTTGATAAGATGTCTGACATAGAATTTCATGAAGGCATGCCTTTGATGTAGAAGATATTACTAATGTTTGTAATAATAGATGACTTAATGAATGAAGTAGGAGATGACAAAAGAATTTCAAACTTGTTCACGAAAGGAAGCCATCATAGAGATATTTCCGTAATATTTTTATTTTACAAAATATTTTTTTTGAAATGAAAAACAAATTATAGGAATATTTTTTAAATACTTCCTACCTAAGTTGTTTTAAAAATGTTAGAGACAAGCAATAGATCTTCTTTGTCTAGCAAGACAAATGTATCCATCTCAATCGAAATTTATGATTGGAAAAACTATACGAAATACAAATGCTGCAAATTTGACTATCCACTTTGTGAGAGATAGAAAATAAAACCTTCGTTCGAATCATTTAATGAATTTTCAAAAGAAAAAAATTTTTGATAGAGTTTTGTTACGAATAAATATCTCAGAACAAAAACATTGTATGCAAAACCTTGTCATGGATAGAATAATATTAAGTGTGGTTTGTGTTCTTCAACATTTGTTTTTAATTTTTAATCTGTTTCCCTTCTTGTTCCTTACACTTAAATATATTAATATGAGTAAAGTAATTAAAAGTTGAAAAAATATTGAAAAAAAAAAGTTGAAAGTATTGAAAAGATGAAAAATATTGAAATATTTAGAATATTGTTGGTGGACTTGAGTATTTAAGCCAAGAGCAATAGTGATAAAAATTTCTTTTTTTCATATTAATCTTAAAATAATAATAACTTTATAAATTTAAATATATGGTAAACTTATAAAAAAACTCAAAGCAAAATCTTATTCATCTTATAATAATAATAATACAAACACAAAATATGAGAACAAAAAATATTGTATTTATTCACCTCTAAAATTTATTCTTACATTATATCATTTCTTAAAATATTGATACGATCTGAAATCTTTTCTGTTTTTTGTTACGAACAAATTCATATAAAATATAATTCATTGAAAAAGCCTTTACTGATTTTCAACAAGAAAATATAAAAAATAATGACCACATAGAAATAAGAATATCCCTTGGTTAATCCATTTCAATAAAGTCCTTCAGATCTCAACAATTTTCCTTTTTATAAAACAATGTGCTAACAGAAAACTTTAATTTAATCTTTATTTTTTAAAATGTATTATATGAGAAGCATTGAAATAAGTAACATCATTCAATATGAATAATAAATACATTCGACAGGTATATGCATAAAATGAAGAGGAAACATTTACATTCTTAGACAAGAAAGAATAAGATATATACAGAAATCAACATTTATAAAAGAAACTATTTAATTAAATTCTCATTTATATAAAATATTAGTTTTCATTTATATGGCAGTTACCGAAAGCTAAAGTTGTAATACCATCTTCAAGAATATATCTTATCGAAGGGGCAAAGTGAATTTTAATTCCTTTTTACAGAATGTATTTGATGTATAGAACTGTTAATGGGTTTTAAACTCTTCACGACTTCTATACTTATTTATGAGGCAATTTTTATAGTCTTCATGAGAAATTTTACTTTTAAAATAGATATATGTATCTCTTTTGCTGTATTTTTCTAAAGTTAATCTTTTATGCTGTACATTTTTGCATTGAGACCTACGAACTCAGTTGCTACCATACCATTTAACCCATCTGTCATTTTTCCGAGAACATTATTAGTTAAAGGATTATAAAGAAAATGATTTGGAAGCAAATATATGGGTCATTTCAATAAAAAAGAAGTGAGTTTTCTTTGAATAGATACAAGGTCGTTATTAATTATTTTATAAGCATGAAATGCTGGAAATGCTATGAATTTCTTAGCTCTTTTCTCTCTATTCACTAGATAAATCTTAACTTTTTGCGTAAATTTTTCATTGTTTTACCAAACACGGCATTGTTTAAAAGTTTAAAGAGATCTTTTTCAAAATTGTTCTTTGCTCGTTTTCGATGTTCAGTATTAAAATTGATGGGGGGCCGCCTTTCCATAAGGATTACAACAGTAATTTGTATATCGGCCCTGTTGTTGTTTACAAGAAGAGGAATTTCTGGGAGTGCCTCTCACCCCACCGAAAAGGGTGACGCATTTCCCACGTCTGGAAGAAGGCAATGTACCCATAAATACATCATGGTATGGGATGTTTTTGGGAATTTCCCGCGTTTTGGGGGGAGTCATGGACCGCGAGAAGATATCACTCCGCTGACTCCAGACCAATCAGAAAAGCTGATTGTGTTTCGAAAAAGAATCCTCTCCAGAATACAGAAGTAAACCGCCGCGAAATATAAGCGCTTGCACGACGAATTTAGTCACTCTCTGACACAAATTTTATCACCGATTTTGGTCTGACGACCCTTTGACAAAATGCCGCGGTTGGAGACTCGCGAGATGGCCCCACACTCCATGTTTACTCTCTCTCAGATCCTAATTCAGTTAAGTAATCATGTATATCCTTGAGTATTTAATATAATTTCAATCTTATTGTAAATAGAATTAAGTGTTAATTTAAAGAACGGCTTTTTAATTTAGTGTCACTCTTTATTGTCTTTAAAAAAGATCTAATGTTAAACTTAAGCTATAGTGTGACGCCAAATGATAAATTAGAACCTGGGTATAAATGAATAATAAAAAATCGCATTATAATGCGACGCCAGGATTAACTTAAGTTATTTAATCTTATTATTCATTTATAATACCAGAGTTTCGTAGAATATTTGAGAAAGTTATTTGAAGGAGATAGATAAAGGTTTTTGCACTGATGGTGTTGAATGGTTTAAATATTAGATTGTGTTCAAAGTGTACGTTTATTCGATAGTTGTTTTTTATGAGACACTAAAAACCGGTTTAACTGTTTGAAGTACTGAAGGATATTTTGATTTAAGGATTTTGGGCAAAGGAAATTGAGTTGATATAATTATGCGGTATATTTGAGAAAGTTGTTTTGATGTGAGAAGGTAATTTGAGTTCCGGATTTTGTACGATTTCGAGTAATTAAGTTGATGAACATAGATAAGTTGAATTAATGATTGTGTGGTATATTTAGGAAGGTTTTGAGATGCATTTAGGAAAGTTGAGGATTATGCGAGATTTTTGTAAATAAGTTGATGAGCAAAGACTGGTTTTAGTTCATGGTATTGTGGAGAAGTCGATTAATTATTTGAAAGTTGAAGATAAGTCTAGTTAAGTGTTATTGAGTATGTGAGATTTTGTGTAAATAAATTGATGAGCATAGATGGTTTTAGTTCATGGTATTGTGGAGAAGTCGATTAATTATTCGGATGTTGCAGATAAGTCTAGTTAAATCCTTAAGTCTAAATATCCTTCAGTACTTCAAACAGTTAAACCATGTGACTTTCTTTTTCAATTCAATTATCCATTTCCATAAAAAACAACTATCGAATAAACGTACACTTTGAACACAAACTTAACTATCTCCATAAAAAAAAACTTCCCAACCATTCAACAAATTCATCAGTGCAAACTTTATCTATCTCCTTCAAATAACTTTCTCAAATATTCTACGAAATCCCTATAACCCAAACTTATCTAACTCCTTACAAGTAGTGAAACAACAACAAAAAAAAAATTCACACCCAATCCTATTCCAACATTTCCAAATTTATAATGCGACGCCCGGTTAACTTAAGTTAATTTAATCTTATTACTCATTTTATAATACCCAGGTTCTAATTTATCATTTGGCGTCACACTATAGCTTAAGTTTAAACATTAGATCTTTAAAGACAAATAAAACAGGACACTAAATTAAAAAGCCGTTCTTTAAATTAACACTTAATTTATTTACAATAACATTGAAATTATATTAAATACTAAGGATATACATGATTACTTAACTGAATTAGGATCTGAGAGAGAGTAAACATGGAGTGTGGGGCCATCTCGCGAGTCTCCAACCGCGGCATTTTGTCAAAGGGTCGTCAGACCAAAATCGGTGATAAAATTTGTGTCAGAGAGTGACTAAATTCGTCGTGCAAGCGCTTATATTTCGCGGCGGTTTACTTCTGTATTCTGGAGAGGATTCTTTTTCGAAACACAATCAGCTTTTCTGATTGGTCTGGAGTCAGCGGAGTGATATCTTCTCGCGGTCCATGACTCCCCAAAACGCGGGAAATTCCCAAAAACATCCCATACCATGATGTATTTATGGGTACATTGCCTTCTTCCAGACGTGGGAAATGCGTCACCCTTTTCGGTGGGGTGAGAGGCACTCCCAGAAATTCCTCTTCTTGTAAACAACAACAGGGCCGATATACAAATTACTGTTGTAATCCTTATGAAAAGGCGGCCCCCCATCAATTTTAATACTGAACATCGAAAACGAGCAAAGAACAATTTTGAAAAAGATCTCTTTAAACTTTTAAACAATGCCGTGTTTGGTAAAACAATGAAAAATTTACGCAAAAAGTTAAGATTTATCTAGTGAATAGAGAGAAAAGAGCTAAGAAATTCATAGCATCTCCAGCATTTCATGCTTATAAAATAATTAATAACGACCTTGTATCTATTCAAAGAAAACTCACTTTTTTTATTGAAATGACCCATATATTTGCTTCCAAATCATTTTCTTTATAATCCTTTAACTAATAATGTTCTCGGAAAAATGACAGATGAGTTAAATGGTATGGTAGCAACTGAGTTCGTAGGTCTCAATGCAAAAATGTACAGCATAAAAAAGATTAACTTTAGAAAAAATACAGCAAAAAGAGATACATATATCTATTTTAAAAGTAAAATTTCTCATGAAGACTATAAAAATTGCCTCATAAATAAGTATAGAAGTCGTGAAGAGTTTAAACCCATTAACAGTTCTATACATCAAATACATTCTGTAAAAAGTAAAAAAAAATTCACTTTGCCCCTTCGATAAGATATATTCTTGAAGATGGTATTACAACTTTAGCTTTCGGTAACTGCCATATAAATGAAAACTAATATTTTATATAAATGAGAATTTAATTAAATAGTTTCTTTTATAAATGTTGATTTCTGTATATATCTTATTCTTTCTTGTCTAAGAATGTAAATGTTTCCTCTTCATTTTATGCATATACCTGTCGAATGTATTTATTATTCATATTGAATGATGTTACTTATTTCAATGCTTCTCATATAATACATTTTAAAAAATATAAGATTAAATTAAGTTTTCTGTTAGCACATTGTTTTATAAAAGGAAAATTGTTGAGATCTGAAGGACTTTATTTATTGAGAAATGGATTAACCAAGGGATATTCCTTATTTCTATGTGGTCATTATTTTATATTTTTCTTGTTGAAAATCAGTAAAGGCTTTTCAATGAATTATATTTTATATGAATTTGTTCGTAGCAAACAGAAAGATTTCAGATTGTATCAATATTTTAAGAAATGATATAATGTAAGAATAAATTTTAGAAGGTGAATAAATACAATATTTTTTGTTCTCATATTTTGTGTTTGTATTATTATTATTATAAGATGAATAAGGTTTTGCTTTGAATTTTTTTATAAGTTTACCATATATTTAAATTTATAAAGTTATTATTATTTTAAGATTAATATGAAAAAAGAAATTTTATCACTATTGCTCTTAACTTAAATACTCAAGTCCACCAACAATATTCTAAATATTTCAATATTTTTCATCTTTTTCAATACTTTTCAACTTTTTTTCAATATTTTTTCAACTTTTTAAATTACTTTACTCATATTAATATATTTAAGTGTAAGGAACAAGAAGGGAAACAGATTAAAAATTAAAAACAAATGTTGAAGAACACAAACCACACTTAATATTCTATCCATGACAAAGGTTTTGCATACAATGTTTTTGTTCTGAGATATCTATTCGTAACAAAACTCTATCAAAAATTTTTTCTTTTGAAAAATTCATTAAATGATTCGAACGAAAGGTTTTAATTTTCTATCTCTCACAAAGTGGATAGTCAAATTTGCAGCATTTGTATTTCGTATAGTTTTCCAATCATAAATTTCGATTGAGATGGATACATTTGTCTTGCTAGACAAGAGATCTATTGCTTGTCTCTAACATTTTTAAAAACAACTTAGGTAGGAAGTATTTAAAAAATATTCCTATAATTTGTTTTTCATTGCAAAAAATATTTTGTAAAATAAATATTACGGAAATATCTCTATGATGGCTTCCTTTCGTGAACAAGTTTGAAAGTTCTTTTGTCATCTCCTACTTCATTCATTAAGTCATCTATTATTACGAAAGCATTAGTAATATCTTCTACATCGAAAGGCATGCCTTCATGAAATTCTATGTCAGACATCTTATCAAACAATTTTGGATAAATTCCATAACGCCAAATAATTTTGGGAGGAAAAGAATTAATTAATTTTATTTCTAAGATTCGTCTAACAAAGAAAGTTTTACCAGAACTACAAGGTCCGCATATATTATCATAGGAAAGGGATGTTTCATGTAAGGAAACTACTTTGCAAACGAAAAAACATATGCAGAACTTTTACTTTATATAAGCATAGTATTTTTTAAGTTATCTCAGAATTATAAAAAAATACATGCAAAATCAATGAAAAATATATTTTAGTTATGCACAAAGTATCAAATTTGAAATGTAATAAACAATAATTCAACACGTATATCATAATTTTCAGAAATAGACTTTATCAGAATTATATACAAATATTTATATGTACAGAAAAGTTTGACCCTTTATCCTAATTAAAATTTGCTTCCAATGACGTACTTAAAAAATCAGAATTCTACCCATTTAGTTAAAACTATATAAGAATATAAATTGTTATCTCTAAAAACATGCATTTCTAGCACCCATTTACAGAGCCCCGAAACCCTTATCAGAGCGGAGGGGGTACCATCCTCCCGGTTCAGACCCGGGGGAATTTCCACTCCCTTTCGTTTGCCTAATTTTCAATCCTCTGTTTCAGAAATCACAAGCACAAAGCATCAAATTTGAAATATAACAAATAATCATTCAACACGTATATCATGATTTTCAGAAATAGATGTATACGGAATTATATAAAAATAATCATATGTACAGAAAAATTTGACTCTTTATCCCAATTAAAATTTGCTTTCAATGACGTAATTAAAAAATCATAATCATTTAATTAAAACTATATCAGAATATAACTCGTTATCGCTAAAAGCGTGCATTTCTTATCAGTACAGATCCCCGAAACCCTTATCAATCACAAACCATCTTCCCGGTTCAGATCGGGGGGGGACTTCCACCCACTTTTGTTTGCATGCGGCTCCACCAGCTCCACCGGGTCCACTGTTCCAGAACCGGTATATTTTAACTACTCACATGGCATGTAGAGACATATTGATCAC
>BMAU01013092.1:0-15294 GCA_019973935.1 Trichonephila clavipes | reverse complement strand
CCGCACTCACCTAAAGGAGGTGAGTCCCCTGAGGGGTTCAATAATGCTCGATTAAATGTGTTTGGTTTTGAAGACGAAATTTTCCCGTTGTATGTTTCCTCTCGTGAAGACCTTGATTGTATAAACTTATTATATATATATCAAACGAGGAAAGGCAGCATTATTGTCTCATTCGGAACTTTTCGAGGTTGATAGGTGATTTGAGCAAACATCGTTGCAAAACTCATATATATTACCGATGTTTACACCGATTTTGTCGGGAAGACTTGTTACAAGAGCATCTAAATTATTGTAAAAATGTAAGCCCCCTCCAAAAATTAAAATGCCTTCACCAGATAGAAATCTACTACAGTTTCAGAAAATCGAATTTCAGCACAAAGTTCCTTTTATAATATATGCAGACTTTGAATCAATTTTAATTCCTTACCACTCTGCACAACCCACAAACCAAAGTACCTATACGGAAAAAATAGCAAGACATAAACCATGCGGTTATGCATACGTTGTGATTGATGCTAATGTCAAAATACTGAAGCCAATCACAGTTTATCGAAGACCCGATGCTGCCACTCATTTCATCAATAATTTGATAAAAGAAAAAGATAATATTACCCAATCCATTAAGCATTATTATGCCATTGAAACTTTTCACCTGAAGAAGAACAATTTAATTCCGAAACACATTGCTATCTTTGTAAACATCCCCTAGAGAATGATAAAGTTAGAGACCATTGTCATTTGAGTAGGCGTTATAGAGGAGCGGCTCATAATTATTGTAATTTACAATATAAAATGTGAAAAATGATACCCGTTGTGTTTCATAACCTTACAAATTACGATGCATATCACATAATCAAATGTTTAGGAATTTTAAAGACTATGAATTTAACATTCTTGCTAATAATATGGAGAAATATATCACTTTTTCAATGAAAAAAAAATTATAAAAGAAAATAATGTTACAGTATCTCTGCAATTCATAGATAGTTTTCAATTTTACCAACGTCATTACAAAAGTTAGTTCATAATTTAAAAGATAGCGATTTCAACATTTTAAAACAAAATGTATCCCAAGATAAAATTCAGCTTCTTTTACGAAAAGGTATTTATCCATACGAATACGTTGATAACTTCCAAAAGTTTTCAGAAATTGCTTTACCGCCTGCTTCTGCATTTTAAAGTACATTATCTGGAGAGCATGTGAGTCGAAGATTACGAACACGTTAAAAAAATGTGTGGTCCACCTTCAAAATTAAATCTCTAGGTGAATACCATGATCTGTACGTAGCCTGTGATGTTTTGTTATTGGCTGATGTATTTGAAAATTTTCTAAAAATGTCTTAAAAATTATGAATTGGATCCTGCACACCTCATTACATCACCCTCTCTTGCATGGTAGGCTTGCTTAAAAATGAGTCAACAACCTTAGAATTGTTCACAAGCATTGACATGCATTTATTTATTGAAAAAGGTATCCGTGGGGGATTTCAACGATATGCAAAAGATATACTAGAGCCAATAACCGATATTTAGAAAATTATGATCCATCAAGTCCATCTAAATATAGCATTTATATAGATGCAAATAATTTATATGGCTGGGCAATGTCTCAAGCATTACCCTATGGTGATTTTAAGTAGATTTCTCCCGATACATTTAATAAAGAGCATATTTTTTATCAATACCTGAAAATAGTGAAGTTGGTTACATTTTCGAGGTAGACCTCGACTATCCTACAGAACTTCATATTTTTACATAATGACTATCCCTTGGCACCTGAAAATTAATAATTAAAAAACATATGATTTCCCCACTTCAAGAAAGATATTACAAACATTCAATTTTGAAAACTTTCATGAAAATGAAAAATTTGTTCCAAATTTAATGAATAAGAAAATTATATTGTATACTATAAAAATTTACAACTATACATATCTTTAGGATTAAAATTAACAAAAAGTTCACAAAGTGTTAAGTTTCAAGCAAAAACCTTGGTTAAAACCATACATTGAGTTTAATACAAATCAAAGAAAATTAGCCTCTTCCTCCTTTGAGAAAGATTTTTTCAAATTGTTAAATAACTCAGTGTATGGTACAACAATGGAGAATGTCAGAAAACATTCAAATGTGCAGTTAATCAATTCAGAAAAGCAAGCCAAAAAGTTGGTCGCAGCTCCTACTTTCAAACGTTTCAAAATTATCACAGATAACTTGGTAGCTTTGGAAAAATTAAAATCAAACATAACCCTTAATCGTCCTATATACATAGGATTTGTTATTTTGGAGCTAAGTAAAGTTTTAATGTATAACTTTCACTATAACCACATAAAAAAGCGGTACATGAATAAAGCGAATCTTCTGTTCACCGATACGGATTCCTTAACGTATGAAATTGAAACAGAAGATATCTTTAAAGATATGGGAGAAAATTTAGATTTATATGACACCCTCTCAGTATCCACAGGATCATGCAATATATAGTTAAAAAAACAAAAAACGAATCCGGTTGTTTTAAGGATGAAATGAACTCAAAGCCTATCATTGAAAGTAGTCATACAACAAAAATTAAAACATTCAAATTATCTTCAATGTTTAAAAGAATGTAAAAGCACGAATGATTCTTATTAAAAGTGAAAACCATGACATTTATACCATAAAACAAAAAAAAAACTGCTTTGTCATCATTTGATGATAAAAGGTATATTTTAGATGATAATATTGGAACGTTTGCCTACGGACACTACAAAATTAATGAAAATTCAATCTAATTTGAAAAGCAATATGAAGCTGTGAATAAATGACAGACCTAAAGAGTAAAACTGGATTAAGGCGACATTTAAACAATGTCGGGTGGATGGAGGGCTCAATCTTAATATTAAAAAGAATCTTTTATATGTAATTATTAAAGGATCGTCTATAATCTGTTAAGAAGTTGTAAAAGTAACATGAATTTTATACTACTATAAATAAACATGATAAATTTATTTATGCTGACATATTATTAAGTAAAACTAAAAAAGAAAAGAAAAAAGAAAATATATTGCACATTTTATATTCTCTAAAAAGTATTAGAAAAGAAGATCGAGAAAAAAAAAATTGGATTGAGGCGGCATTTAAACAATGCCGGGTGGATGGTGGGCTCAATCCTAAAAATAAAAAAAAAATCATTTTTATGTGTACTTATTCAATGAATGTCTTTAATAGCTGTCAAGTAAGTGAATGAGTAAGTTCTTCAAATACCTCCTAACCCCTTCTCTAACCCACATTCAACACAACCTTATCTCCACCACTATGCAGAAACCCTCATAACCTTAAAATGAATTTTTCATATAAAATAAATTATTTTAATGTAAAATTATATATCCATTTCGACATGTTGAGTACATTTTATATAATTGTTAATAAACTTAATCCATTCCTTAATGCTTATATTATTATGTAAAACTCAATCCTCAAATTAAAAAAATAATAATAATATCTTTCCACCCTCTTATCTACCCCTCGCCCACTCCCATCTTATCTCCACCGCTATGCAGAACCCCCAGTATCTACCCTGTCCACCCCATTCCCTGTTATCACCACAGAACCTTATCTCTACCACCACCACCACTATGCTGAACCCCCATTTATATACTACTGATGATATTAAGGAAGCCATATTAAACCCCACCTGTCTTAGCACTACCCGATCCAAACGCAGAATTACAAATCACGACGGACGCTTTATCTCGCGGTATCGGGGCAGTTTTAGAACAAAAATATCCCAACTCTGAAGTCAAACGTTTATATTTTTTTCCAAAGAAATTAAATCTTTCGCAAATCTAAATATAACGCAACTGTTTTGGAGTTTTTGCAATATATACAGCATTAAATTTTTTAGACCTTTCTTATTGGGAAGAAAATTCAAAGTTTTTACGGATCATAAACCTCTTGCAGGATTTCTTTCAAAAATCCTTCTTCAAAATTTTGCGTTGGAAATTGGCTCTAGAAATTATGATATACACTATATTAGGGGTTCTTTAAATTCAGTCGCAGATCATCTTGAGTGAGTGAGTGAGTGAATTTTGGGGTTATTGGCGCAAGAGCCAAATTTGACCAAACTGCGCCAAACATTCGTTTAAAAGCATTAAAAGTGCTAAAAGTTTAATGGAATTTCAGTTAAAAAAAAAAGGTAAAATTGAAATTAAACGTAAAAAAAAGTCAATCCGAGCAAATTAAAAACAAAGCCTGGTGGAGGAATCCCTCCACCAAGTTCAGATATGTATTCATAAAAATCACTTTTTTATTTCGAGACTTTCTGTTACGGGTTGGAGTCAACGTGCGAGAATATTCTTCACGTTTCCAACCTTCAGCCTGCCACCATTCATCCGAAAATTTTTCTATTTCATTCACGGGAGTTAGTTTTGTGGTGATTCCACCTCTTCTGCAACGTCGTATATAAGCATGTCTTCGTCTGATGTATCCTGTAAAGGTATACTTTTTTTTAGGTTTCCAGAGGCGTCAATTGTGTGTCTATTTTGGAGGTAATACTTCTTTTAGGACGCCTTTTCTTTGCGACTTCTTAAAGTTTGTTTTGCATCCTGGGATGTAAAAGGGAAGGTATCGGTTATAGAGGTTGCAGTTTCAACAGCAGGACATGTTTCCGCTGGTAAGGGGTGTGAAACATTGTCTTCATCTGATGTGTATTGGTGATTGAAGGTGTGTCATTAGATGTAGGATTAGGTGAGTGGATTGAGGCTCTGAGACAGTAGCTACTGTTGAAGTGGATGGCAAGAGGTGTACTTGGGGAACTAAAGATTGAATTTCAGTTGAAAGTGCAGCAAATTTATTAGAAGTTTTAAGAAGGCGGGTTTCAGTTGATAAAGATGAAGCAGAGGTATTTAGGCTATTGTCAGGGACAGCAGCAGAAGAAATGGGGTTCAGGTAACCTGAGATTCAGTTTGTGTGGTTCGTTTTATTGAAGATGCGGAGGGCAAGAGGTTTACCTGAGTGGTAGACGACGATGTGGAATTTGAAGTAATTGAAGGAGATGCATTTGGATGAGGTACAGATACTAGAGGTTTAAGTATTTGTAAAGGTGGGCACTTGACTTTAGTAATATTTTCATCTGTTTGTGTTGTACTGGTAGCAATGGAGGGTTTAGCAACTTGAGCGTAAGTTTGGGAGAACTGCGGGGCAATTAATTTTCGGGCTTCAAAGTAGGATATGTTTTTATTTGTTTTAATGGTTTGAATTTCCTTTTCAGTTTTCCATTTAGGACAAAGTTTGGAATCGGCGGTATGAATCTGTGAACAGTTAATGCATTTTGGTTCTAGGGTACAATCTGTAGAAGAATGCCCTACAGCTGCACACCTAGAACATGTGAGTTGTCCGCGGCAGGAATTTTGAGAATGACCGAACCTCTGGCATTTGAAACAGCGCAGAGGATTCGGTATATATGGACGTAATTTACAATTCAGGTAACCAGCTTTAATTTTTGATGGTAAGTTAGGGCTATTGAAAGTTAAAATTAAATGCTTAGTAGGAAGAAGTGACGTTTCTTTTTTATTTTAATTCTTCTGATTTCAGTAACCCCTTGTTCAGAAAGTCCGTCCAAGATTTCTGCTTTGGTGGTGCACAAAAGATCTGTTTCACATATCACACCACGACAAGAATTTAAGGATCTATGAAGATTTACAATTAACGGACAGTCTAAAAATGTTTTGGTTAACAAGAGATTTCGTTTGTAAGGCAGATGATGTTTCGATAAGCAAATCACCAGATCGTAATTTTTGACCGATTTGGGTTCGCCGCTTATTCCTTGAATAGCTTTATGAATTGCAAATGGTGACTTTTGTAACATTTCATTGTTAGGAAGAGATAGGATTAAAAAACGAGCATGTTCGGAAACTTTATCGATGTTGAGAGAGGGTAAAACAAGGCTTGTACCATTCATGAGCTGAGCATCATGAGTTGGGTAGGGTGGGTTGGGGTTTTAAAAAATGCGTTTTGAGATTTTTTATTATTTTGATTTATTTTGAATTTTTTTTTTTTTTTTTGAGAAAGGAGGGAGGAGAATCCCTTTTGATTTTCAGAGGACCAGTTTGGTAGGGCTTGCCCTAGATTCAGCAACCAGTAGTGGCCTCGGGAGAGCCCCCGCTCTGCAATGCAGGACCCCATCCAGGCACCACCTGGAACTACAAGACAGGCGGGATTATACACCAGCTGATAGAGCAGCCAGGACATGCTGGTTAGGCCGTCCCGGGCTCCTGTACTATCTGGCGGCCTGAGACGCAAAACTCAGCTTTCTCTCCGGTACCCTCTACATGGCCGCTTCCTCCAAGACCCCACCTCACCAGTCCAAAGATCGTCAGAAGTTCAAAACCCCGCTCCAAGTGCCAGTTTTCCCAGGGAGCAGTCCGTTGTGTCATCATACCAAAAGTGAAAAACCATCAGACACAACTTCATTCCACTCCAGTCCTGGTCTGCCACAGGACTTCGTGGCAGAAAAATAAAGATAAGTTGAACACAAAAAAATCAACAATCGAACATAAAAGAAGCAACAAAATCAAAATATTGAAAGAAACTTAAGGAAATCAAAAAGAAAAGAACGCAATATAAAAATATAAACCATAATACGGTAGTAAAAATTTCAAATTTTTTACCAGAAAAATTAAATTTAGAACAAAGTTCATTGTGTAATGTAGATCTGTGTCTGGACGTGAAAAGAAGAAAAGGGAAATTTGAATGGCAAGAAAGAGGGCCGAAAATAGAGAGAAGGATCACTAGGGTTCCCCGGGCGCAGATCATCTTTCTCGTTGTATTAATAACATCACAATAGCTTTACCAGAGTCAAAAGATCTCATTAAAATGCAGCAAGAGGATCCTGTTCTAAGTCTTATTATACAGAAAATTGATCAAAATGACGTTAGCCCACAAGTTAGCAACTATTTTATTAATGGGAAGGTCTGTTATGTCATTTGTCCAAGTGCCCGTCCAGAAAGTTCACTAAACCCATAGATTTTGGAATGCTGTAACTCTGCGCTGGTCTCTGGACCAATAGAGAAGCGCAGGAACGGACAAGATAAAGAATCCACGAGAAGCAGCGCATGAATTTGGGTGTGATTTGGCGGACTTTAAAAAACAGCCTGCATCCCCGATTTTAGAGCAGATTAGAGAGAACAGCGAGAACTGACCAGATAACCCTGACTAATCAGTCTTCCCCGCAGGACTCCGGGCGCCGACAAATGTTTTTCCCTTGTCTCGCGTCACTCCTCTTCAATTTAACAGATAAGTTGAATTTGATCTTCATGTATCGTAACTCAAGATATAAATTAATTTAATAAATATTTCCTTTTAATGAGCGTAATTAATTGGTGTACAGTGTTTTTTGTTTTTTTTATTAAGAATCTAATTTTACATTCAGTTAGTTTACTTGTCATGATGCGATGCGAAATTAAGAATCTGGGTTCAAGTTTTAGAAATTAAAAAAAAAATTTAAAATAGCGTCGCATTGTCTGGTTTTTTTTTCTTTTCCAAGACACTATTTTGAGTTGTGAGTTTTAATGTTCTTCTAAAAATTTTTTGTTGTTGTTGTTTCCTTGTAAGTTTAAATTTAAACGAGATGTTGGGTAACCCAATGATAATCTTTAGTTAATCTGTGAAACATGTAATAATTTCTTATTGTGTGCCATTGTGTTTTAATTGTATTTATTACTCAATTTTTCCAGTTGTAAAATTCTTTTTCTCGCAGTATGTTTTTTATTATTTAGATACTTGGGGATGTTGCAAACAACAACTTCTGAAAGAGGGTGCTGACGATGAGACAGGTACTGGTGCTTTTTTTTATATCGATGTTGAATTTTTTATATATATATGTACGCGAAAGTCGATTGGTTAAAAGTTTTTTTAATTTTCTGAGATTATGATTTTTCTCTTACCCTGCACGAGTGCTTGAATTCAGTCGTTTTAGTTTGAGTTGTGTTTAGTTTCTGTTCGTTTAGTTTCTGTTGCAGTTTAATCTCGTTAGCAATTTTATTTTAATTTTAGTTTAAACATGCCACGTACGCGACAATCCGACCCCCTTTTGACACAAACAGCGTCTGAAAAATTTAATCTAATTGAATTGATCCCAAAGTATGACGGAAGCGAATCGTTGGGAATACGTAGGTTCCTGGGAAAAATCAGTAATGTTGCAAATTTAGGTAATTGGTCTAACGCTGAGAAAGTCACTATTCTTAAACTAAAATTAGCGGGAATAGCTGAGAAATTTTTTTTTATCAGATCCAACGCACAGTTATTTAACCGAATACGACGATATCGCTAGAGTTCTCATTTCGAGATTTGAGAGGACCGTTCCGTTGTCTACGGGGCTTCAATTATTTTCATCGTGCATTCAGGATTCCTCCGAAAACGTGCAAAAATTCACAGCACGCATTAATAAACTGGGGACACAGATATTTCAGTCAAGTAATTGGGTCAAGTCGCGGCACGAAACGCGAACGATCAACTTTACAGTCCGTTTCATCAGCGGGCAGCGAAACGATATTCGCAGATTTGTTTTGGCACGAGACCCCAATAATCTTGAGGAATCAATAAACGCTGCGCTGATAGAGTGAGTGAGTGAAATTTGGGGTTATTGGCGCAAGAGCCAAAATTGGCTAAACTGCGCCACACGTTTGTTAAAATTATAAAAACATGGTAAAAATACACAGAAAAAACACAAGGACATAAAAATAATTATATATGTGCATGCCAGCATGCACATATATAAAAATAAAGTTAAAGTTAAAACATTTTAAAAAGTCAAATTAAATATAAAAAACCAATTTTCTTTATAAAAGCAAATAGATTTTGGTGGGGAGATTCCCCACCAAGTCAGATAAGGTTAAAATAGATGTATGAAAAAAGGTGATGCGATGATGGTTAAAAACTGGACAATCGATTAAAATGTGACGAACAGTGTAAGAGACATTGCATGAAGGTTATGATGATTATGATTGTTAATTTTAATGGCGTAAGGGCCAACTTTGGCCAAGCTGCATAAACACTTGTGAAAAGAGAGAATGTCATATATTTTAAAAATATATATGTATAAAAATATATGCACGCATGCATGCATATAATATATTAAAAATATAAAGAAACACACAAATCAAATCATATGTAAAAATCCAATTTTTAAAACGAAGGCAAATAGATTGTGGTGGGGGGATTCCCCCACCAAGTCAGATAAGGTTAAAACAGATGTATGAAAGAAGGTGATGCGATGATGGTTAAAAAAACAGGACAATCTATTAAAATATGACAAACTGAATATGGGACCTTGCACGAGGGACATTCTGGGGCATTTCACCCAACAGAAGGTGCCTGTGCGTGAAACGAAATGTGACCAATGCGAAGCCGAGTCAAACGGACATCATGTCTTCGCACTGGTAGTGCTGCCCAATGAGAAGTGGAAGGATGAATGCTATGCAGTTTGTTGAGGACCTGTTGATCCCAAGTCTCTTGCCATACACGGTGGATATAGTTCTGTGTTGAAGTCTTTAAATCTCGGTAACAGACAGGCCGCTGCATGTGATCAGACATGGATCGTGCAGCGGTATCAGCCTGTTCATTACCAAGTATACCCACGTGTCCAGGTACCCAGGAAAAATTACATTAAAACCCTTCCTTTCTAGTTTTCGCAAAAGAAGAAGTATTTTGATCACAGTGGGGTGCCTATGCTCTGTGGAAAAGTGCAAGGACTCTAGAGCACTCATGCTGTCAGTGTACACACAAAAATGACGGTGGTTAGAAACTATTATATGTTGAAGTGCGACAAGAATGGCTGTTAATTCTGCACTAAAGACAGACATGGAATTATGTAAACTAAAACTTAAAATGGTATTATTAAAAATAACACCACACCCAACATGTGCTGCAGTCTTTGACCCGTCCGTGTAGACGGGTATGTACTTAGAATACCTATTGCGATGAAAATAAAAGAGTTGCTGATAAATAATAGCAGCAGTGTCTGCTTTGTCATAGCCCGAAAAGGGGTTGTGATAGTTAAAAATTTGGATGTCCCAGGGGGAAAAGCAAAGATATTATTTTCCTGGATATTGATGTGATTTAAGTGGGCGTCATTTAGAACAGCCTTTGCCCTTTCGAAAAAGGTTTGATGTTAAATGAACGGGCCTCATAGAGTCGGTTGAGACCAATGGCAAGAGCAAAGGGTTTTAATGGGTGAGAAGGAGTGAGTGAATTTTGGGGTTATTGGCGCAAGAGCCAATTTTGGCTAAACTGCGCCAAACATTTGTTAAAACGTTAAAAGTTAAAAAATGTTTTTACCAGAAATATTATAAAATCTTATAAAATCTTAAAATTTATGGATGTAAAAGTTAATATCAAAGATGTTAAAATACAGATTGGTGGGGAGAATTCCCCACCAAGTTGGACAGGTATTGAAAAAAAAAGTTATTTTCTGTGTTTCGTTGGAGTTAAAAGTAATTGTCCCTTGTAATAGGTCTTACCATTTTCTTTCACGTAATCGGGATTTGATTCGATTTCATCTTCCACGTCGTAGACAATCATTTCTTCCTCATCCGATGTAGACTCATCAGATGCCGGTTTTTTAGGTCTATGAGGATTCATCTTAATGTCTACTATTGCTTCCTTCATTTTTTTAGTAATTCCTTTTTCTTTTCCTTGAGCGTGCTTTTTGCTAGTTTCTTGGCATCCTGTACTTTATAAGAATCAGAGGGTGGTGGATTAACGGACTGGGATGAGGAAGATGCAGCAGAGATAGATAAACTATTAGAAGTGGTGGGGAGTAGTATCTATTACAGAATTAGGAGGTGGAGATTGTGAAGGAGATGCAACTGTAACAGAAGATGTGGATGGTACGAGTTCTGCCTGAGTTGATGTAGAAGATTTAATAACTTCAGGGATTGAGGGAGACATAATAGGTTTCGAAATGGTTATTAATGGTTGTAGTAATTTTAAAGGTGGGCATACTATTTTTGTAATCGTTTCATCAGTTTGTGAGGAATTATTAACAGTTATGGATTTGGCAACTTGAGCGTAAGTTTGAGATGGTTGTGGGGTTATAAATTTTCGGGCTTCAATATAGGATATGTTTCTGTTGGTTTTTATTGTTTGGATCTCTTTCTCTATTTTCCATTTGGGACATAATTTTGAATCAGCGGAATGAGGCTGTGAACAATTGACGCATTTCTGCTCTAGAGTGCAATCTGAGGACGCATGTCCAACAGATGCACATCTAGAGCACGTCAATTGTCCTCGGCAGGCAGTTTGAGAGTGTCCGAACCTCTGGCACTTGAAACAGCGCAGAGGGATTCAGAATATATGGACGGATTTTACAGTTTAAATAACCAGCTTTTATTGTTTGAGGTAGTGTGGGGCTATTAAATGTCAAAATTAAATGTTTCGTGGGAATAATGGTAGAGTCCTTTTTTATTGTGATTCTCCTGACCTGAGTGACACCCTGACCAGAGAAACCTTCAAGTATCTCTGAATCAGAAGTGCCCAACAAGTCAGGTTCAGAGATAACACCACGACAGGAATTTAGGCTTTTATGCGGAAATACAGTTACAGGGCTATTAAGAAATGATTTCGCAAGAAGAAAGGACTTAGTTTGTAAAGCTGACGTAGTTTCTATTAGCAGATCCCCGGAACGCAATCGTTTGACGGATTTCGGTTCACCACCAATTCCCTATTAGAGCCTTTTTGTATAGCAAAAGGTGATGGGTGAGAAGGAACAGACATAGCACGAATAAAGTAATTGGCACATAATTGCCTCCGCCTTAGTTCTAAAGGTGGTTGGTGGCATACCACATACAAGCTGGTAACAGGCGAAGTTTTGAAGGCACCAGAGCAGATTCTTAGAGCAGAGTGATATACTGTGTCCAGTCGTTTTAATACAGATGCACGAGCAGAACCGTAAACTACACAACCGTAGTCCAAACGTGAAAGTATTAGTGCTTGGTATACTCGGAGTAACGAGACTCTATCCGTTCCCCATAAGGTATTTGATAGTACCTTTAAGATGTTTAGGGATCGTTCACACCTCTTCCGTAAGTAAAGGACATGCGGAAGGAAAGTCAATTTGCAGTCAAAGATTACTCCGAGGAAGCGCACCGCACTGACAACAGGTATTTGAATATGCCCTATATGAATAGAAGGATCTGGGTGTAGATTACGCTTTCTGCAAAAATGGACACAGCTGCTCTTGGATGGAGATATCGTGTGTCCATTCTGATCGCACCACTGAACTAATCGATTGACAGTTGTTTGCAGCTGTCGCTCAATTAGTCACATATCTGATCCTTGGCAAGAGACTTGCAGATCGTCAACATAAAGCATTCCTCGCCCTGAAGGTGGAAGTTGATGAAGTATGTTACTCATATGAATAATAAAAAGGGTAACGCTCAAAACGCTACACATTGCATGAAGGACATTCAGGGCGCGTTCTCCAAATAACAAATGCCTGTGAGTGAAGCGAGTATGACCAATGCGAAGACGAGTCAATTTGACATCAGTTCTTCGCATTGGCATCACAGCCATGCTCCTATGACAGGTTTCACAGAGTGCAGTTTGTTATCCAACTGCTGACTCCATGATTCCTGCCAGATCTTAAAAATATGATGCATGATGACGCGCTTCATATCCGATAGCGGAACCGCTAGCGCCAGATGCGTCGTCGCCGACTTTGCCGCGCTGTCCGCTTGCTCGTTGCCTATGATTCCTACGTGACTTGGTAGCCAGCAAAACACGATATCGAAACCCCTGCTGTAGAGTCGACTCGTAAGGTCGAGTATTGTACATACCACTGGATGGCAGCGATCGTGGTCGTTTTCAAGCACTTCGAGTACACTCATGCTGTCAGTATAGATGCAGTATTTACGGGGCATAGTGGAGTCGATTAATTGAAGTGCACGGTAAATGGCGACAGCTTCGGCAGTGAAAATGCTGCAAGAAGTGTCGAGCCTATAACCGTGCATAATATCTTCAATCACGACTCCACAGCCAACGTAATCCGCACGTTTCGAACCATCAGTGTAGATGGCCGAATAACGACTACTGACTGCGGTGGTAGGCGAAGACGCGTTGAAAGACGAGAGGCGCTACAGTGGATTTAATGTAAGTGGCAAAGGGTTGATATAATGGAACCGTGGCGTATTCCAAGGTTGGAATAGGAATAGGTTCCTTTGCTGGATACGCACGTTAGGTAGGTCGAGTTCAGAAATATGAAGCTTCATCCTATCCATAAACGGCCGGATGTTAGACAGCCGTGCATCATAAAGTCTCTTCATGCTGGTACTCATATACACATTCTGCAGAGGATGTGAAGGCACGGACAAGATCTTAAAATAAAACGCAAGAGACAGCTTCCGCCGTCGAAGATCTAGAGGAAGCTGATGACGGTTAACATAGACTCTGCACCGGTGATGTGCGAAACGCACCCGAGCAGATTCTCAGTGCCATATGGTGGACGGGGTCAAGTTTTTCAGAGTAGAGTTGCAGGCTGATCCGTATACAACACATCCGTAGTCGATGCGAGAGAGTACGATTGCCTGATACACTCGGAGTAATGATGTTCGATCCGCCCCAAGAGGTGTTGGACAACACCTTCAAAGAGGTTTAGAGACTTTTCACACCTCTTCCGCAATTGTAAAATATGCGGAAGGAAAGTGACCGGCGGTCGAAAATTACTCCAGGAATCGTACGTCGGGAACTACGGGGAATTTGTATATCACGGATGCGTATTTCGGGGTCGGGATGAATACCCCGTTTGCGGCAAAGTGCACGCAGCAACTCTTGCTCGCCGAAATACTATGACCGTTGGTGTCGCACCACTTTAAAATGTTGTTGACGGCAGTTTGCAACTGCCGTTCAATCATGCATGTCCGAACCTTCACAACTGATCTGTAGATCGTCCACGTATAGTGAAGCCTGTATAGAAGGCGATAAAACATTTAAAATGTGAGAGATATGACATATAAAAAGGGTGACACTCAAAATACTCCCGAGGAACTCCCTCAGCTTGGGTAAAGGAGCAGAAAGAGTGCCAGCCAGTCTCACTCTAAAAGTACGAAGTTTTAAAGTGAGTGAGTGAGTGAATGTAGTAGTGTTTTATGGCGCAAGAGCCAAAATTGGCTAAACTGCGCCACACGTTTGTTAAAAATTATAAAAAACATGGTAAAAATACACAGAAAAAATACAAGGACATAAAAATAATTATATATGTGCATGCCAGTATGCACATATATAAAAATAAAGTTAAAGTTAAAACATTTTAAAAAGTCAAATTAAATATAAAAACCAATTTTCTTTATAAAAGCAAATAGATTTCGGTGGGGAGATTCCCCCACCAAGTCAGATAAGGTTAAAATAGATGTATGAAAAAAAGGTGATGCGATGATGGTTAAAAACTGGACAATCGATTAAAATGTGATGAATAGTGTAAGAGACATGGCATGAAGGACATTCAGGAGCGTGTTCTCCAAATAACAAATGCCTGTGTGTGAAGCGAGTATGGCCAATGCGAAGACGAGTCAATTTGACATCAGTTCTTCGCATTGGCATCACAGGCCATGCTCTATGACAGGTTTCACAGAGTGCAGTTTGTTATCCAACTGCTGACTCCATGATTCCTGCCAGATCTTAAAAATATGATGCATGATGACGCGCGCTTCATATCCGATAGCGGAACTGCGAGCGGTAGATGGTCAGTCGCCGACTTTGCCGCGCTGTCCGCTTGCTCGTTGCCTATGATTCCTACGTGACTTGGCAGCCAGCAAAACACGATATCGAAACCCCTTGCTGTACAGTCGACTCGTAATATCGAGTATTGTACATACCACTGGATGGCAGCGATCGTGGTAGTTTTCAAGCGCTTCTAGTACACTCATGCTGTCGAGTATAGATGCCAGTATTTACGAGGCATATGGGAGTCGATTAATTGAAGTGCACGGTAAATGGCGACAGCTTCGGCAGTGAAAATGCTGCAAGAAGTGTCGAGCCTATAACCGTGCATAATAATATCTTCAATCACGACTCCACAGCCAACGTAATCTGCACGTTTCGAACCATCAGTGTAGATGGTCGAATAACGACTATACTGACTGCGGTGGTAGGCGAAGACGCGTTGAAAGACGACAGGCGCTACAGTGGATTTACTGTAAGTGGCAAAAGGGTTGATATAATGGAACCGTGGCGTATTCCAAGGTTGGAATAGGAAAGGTTTGCTGGATCACGCACGTTAGGGTAGGTCGAAAGAGTTCGAATGCCTGAAGCAGCAATACGCCGGCA
>BMAU01013091.1:0-99555 GCA_019973935.1 Trichonephila clavipes | reverse complement strand
GTCAAAGTTCAGGGAACTCTGGGGTTCCGCAGAATCAGGTAGAAGACCTCTCAGTAAATAATTTGAGTTATAAAATATTTTATCTTTATGTCATTTTTTTGTGAATATTAAACTTTGCATAGGCTTTTTTGCTAACTTAAAAGATAAAACTCTTTCGTAGTTATCTTCATTATAAAAATATTAAATAATCACAATATTTTTTCACAACTCAAAAAATTATTGAGTAGAGAAATATGCCCAAGATAAGTATTAACTTCTGTACCTAATCTCAAAATTTTACATAAACGTCTCAATTTCAACTTACTAATTAAAGCTTAATAAAGAAAATTGTTAGTAAATTTTTATCAAAAATTAATATTATAAATATATGAGAGTATTATAAATGCTTACTTCCTTTAAAAATTTTGCTTCTGATTTACTATTGGTTCTAACCGAGAAAGCTTAAATAGTTTATGATTTTAGATCAATTCTAAAAAGTGTTCTTGCATTAATGTATTTCGAGCCAATAACATTAAGTATTTTTTCGTAGTTATCTTCATTATAAAAATATTAAATAATCACAATATTTTTTCACAACTCAAAAAATTATTGAGTAGAGAAATATGCCCAAGATAAGTATTAACTTCTGTACCTAATCTCAAAATTTTACATAAACGTCTCAATTTCAACTTACTAATTAAAGCTTAATAAAGAAAATTGTTAGTAAATTTTTATCAAAAATTAATATTATAAATATATGAGAGTATTATAAATGCTTACTTCCTTTAAAAATTTTGCTTCTGATTTACTATTGGTTCTAACCGAGAAAGCTTAAATAGTTTATGATTTTAGATCAATTCTAAAAAGTGTTCTTGCATTAATGTATTTCGAGCCAATAACATTAAGTATTTTCATCCTTTTTTCTTTCAGTACAAAAATACCTCACTGATTGCAGATTTCGCAACTGAAATTAACATATTACATTTCCATTAACGTCAAAATCTTTTTTTATACATAAAATCAATATTTATATCACGTTTTAGCGTTTAGCTAGTTTGTGGCATCGTCACCTACATTGATGGACTACTCTTTTGGAATTTTTTTTAATAAAGATATTCTTGCCATTTCTTTGCTCAACAGGTGCTGTACCTTTCGAGTTATACGTCTACTTCTACAAATACATATGTCAGAGTTTGACAGTTGTGATGGATGTGCTCTCACATCCATCAGTGTTCGCGAGTTAGAACGAAGATCAGCCATAATCAAAACAATATAATTTATTAACAAGTCTCAACAACCCAGGTTAGGAAATGTAAGTATTGGAGCAAAATAAGTAAGTATCGGAGCAAAATAAGTAAGTATCGGAGCAAAAGCGAGGTAGACGAGATAATTAATAGTTAATTATGAATTGAATCACTTGCTCTTGGAACGTCTTGGCAATTCACGTTCCAAATAATCGAAATTCCGTTCAAAGCTAATCCACTTTAAGCTGATACTATTCCAATTTAAATATCTAATTGACCAAATCATCAATTATCAAATTTAAATATTAAGCAATTAATCACTAGTCACTCTAGAATAGCTTTCTACTACTTTACGTTAATCATTAACTTCTATCATCTATCTCCTAGCCTCTCTCTCTCTCTCTCTCCATCGAACCTAAAAGTTAATACTTAAATATAAGCCTTGATTTACATAATTCGTATTTTCTTCTTCGAGAAAAAATTTACAACAGAATAATATTTAAAGAAACATTCCTCCTCCCCCCCTAAAAAATTAGTAGGAGGTTCGCGAATAGACCTGTTACTCCAGGGGTGGCAAATTCGCGGCCCGCGGGCCTCATGTGGCTCACTACAAGCATTTTTGCGGTCCTGTCGATATATCACAATATATAATAAAATAATATATAATATATATAATAAAATTAATAATAAATAATAAAATAATATATAATAAAATTAAAAACAATTCTCCTGAAACTGGAAAGATAGCAACAGAAAAGAGATGTCAAGATAATAACATTAATTTTTTTTCTTCTATTTTTATTTATTATAATGTATTATTCGAAATAAACTGACTTTTATGAATATTGGGGTTCCCCCCCCCTTTTTTGCGGTCCAACTAAAGTTAAACCTTGTGTGCTTGGCCCGAGTCAGCTTTTGAATTTGACACCCCTGCGTTACACAGTTAATAATGCGATTCTTGGTATACACTAATTTCTTTCTTTCTTTTTCTTTTGCATTTTTCGTTTCCAAACACAATTTTCTATAAAAATTTACTATAAAACAAAACAAAAAACCATTTAAAGCTACGGTTCACTGCAATGGAACGAAAAAAAACTACACAGAATTAACAACTAAAAGAGAGAGCGAGAGAGAAGAGCAACTACAACATAAAAACTACACAATTTACGTGATGGAACACTATTTCCTAAGCAACAGGTAATAATCACTCCTTTGGCACATCGCCGGTGCTCCAACGCATATGTCGGGAAGAAAACACCCTTTTTTCATGAATAAAAAAAGCAGCACTGTTGCAAAGAAAAAAGAACTTGTTGCCTTGACATCAGCAGACCACCTGCAACTCAGCCAGGCCCAGATCCGGTCTCTGACGTCACAGTGTATTCCTCCGCATACCACCACGCCTACTTGCACAACCTAACTGAGCTTTACCCGAGCGAATAAGCAGTTCAAAAAATCTACATTAGGACATAGTAATCTGTTAGTTCGTTAGTAATCATTCAGAGGAAATGGTCGAGTAAAAATTAGTAGTACGACATCTTAAAACAAGGTCGATTTTAAGTCACTTCATAGAACTTTTTTATGCTTTGCTTGACGAAGCATAAAGTTATGTCGTGAAGTATGAATGACTGTAAAGTGAAAAACTTTCTCTGAAATGTTTTTCTTTTTTTCTTATCCTGTTTTCCCTTTTTTTTATCTTCAAAAATCACCACAGTCATTTAAGTTGGTTTTATTACACGCTATTTGAACATAAAAGAGTAGATTGTATCTGGTCAACGAACCAGTGCAGTAGATAGTTTTCTTATAAAATAGAGACGTTTAGGAAATAATGTTGATAGAATTTAGAACTTAACATTTCAAAAGCACGCAAAAATTCACTCAAAGGGAAAAAATCAAGCAAACAATTCCGTGCCAAATATATGTGATACATCCCCTCCCCAGAAGGTTTTACTAAGGGAAAAGTCTTAAAAAAACATTACTTTAACACTTCATTCGATAGCAGAATTTAATACATTATTTTAAACAGCGAAATGTATCTTTATACTTAATTTTTTTAATAATAAACAATTTTTAAAGTGCTTTTTTAAAATTATAATCACAAAAAATCGACTTGTATTTTAATAAATCCCAAACCAAGCACAGTTTAAATATTTCCTAATTAGTTCTTTAAAAATAGTGCATCAAACTTTACCACTTTCGTAAATTTTTAATTTAAATTCCTATTCTGAAAATAGAGGCAAAAATTCAAGTAATATTTCGTTCCGCTTGCCCTCTTTGAAATTCTTTTTAAAAAAATGCCACACATTGAGCATTTATAAATACATCAATTAAAAAATAACTGGAAAAAGAAAAATATCTTGAAATATACAATTACTTGACATTGTTTTTAAAGAAGAAAATATTTTGAATTAGATTAAACGAATAAAAATACATAAGGACTAATTTAAGAAACAAAAAACTCTGATTCGCGTGAAACGAATTGCTCAAAAAACCTAAGGTAAAAAAAAGAAGGTCGTTCGGCAACAAAGATTAAGATTAACAAATGAAAACAGCAACTATTTTCAAAATGCGCTCCACAAATGTGTAAAATATAAGAAAGTTTAGTTAAAATAATAACTGAAATCTAATTTTAATAAAAATTTTATTCCTTTTGATGTCGAAAATTCGTTAACTTACTATTTTACTTCAATAAAAAGTAACTTTTTTGTATCATCTAATTGTGAAAAAATAATTGTATAATTTACTCGCACAGAATTTCAGGTGAGTTAAATCTTTTTTAAAAAATATCTTAAATCATGAACATAAAATCACACAAAAAAAGAACTTTCTAATTACAAGTTTGAATTTAAGTTATCATAATTTAACCACAGTAACTGCGTCCACTGTATACATGTACTCAACTGAGCAAGAGTTATTTACTTATTTCTTAATATGATAAAAAAGAACGAAAGGTAAATAAAAAATAGCAGGGTATAAGTAAACACTAACTATTCAACATTTTCTCCTCTTCGTTTCTAGTCTCAGGTGCTGATCCTCTACTTGATTATTATCTTTGTTTTTGATATTTGTAGAAACTTAAAATTTTGCTAATGGCAACAGAGTTTTTTATGTTCTAATTTTATGAAAATAAAAAAATGGTTTTGAGTTGTTATTCAAGAGTTTTAGAGAATTAATAATTATAAGAGTTTTATGCTATTTATGCTTTTTAATTATTATGTTTGAGTTATTAAAGAAATAGATTTTACTAACTATATAATAACACAACTATATAATAATCACAATTCTAATTTCGAATTTCATAACGCCACACATGCGCTCTCAACTAAGCAAGAACTATTTACTTATATCTTATGATAAAAGAATGGTAAGTAAAAAACAGCAAGGTATTAGAAAACACTAAAATTCAACATTTTATCCTCTTCATTTCAACATAAGAACTTGAGATTCTTCAAAAGGCAGAATTTGCTTCATCACCATTATAGCAGAGTTACAAACCATCTAGGCTTCTACCATTTTTGTTTGGGGCGTTTCCCGGCTTTCATATAATTTAAAAACAGCTTCTTTTACAAACTGTAGCTTTCTGAACAAGACGCACTCTCAAAGCTGAATACACAATGACGTTTTTCACTTGATTAAATATTTTGATCTGCGCGACCACGGGTGAAATGAATCTTCATTCAGATCACGTTTTTTTAAACAAACATCAGCTACATAAACAGTGCGGATGTGAGATCAGTTGTGGACTAAGTGATTATTAACTTCCACAAACTACGTTTCACATTTGTATTTTTTTATATTAGAAATTAAAAATTCATTAATTTTTTGAATGATTGTGAATTAATTATACATTTAAATTGTTTCATTTGAATGTATTAACAATTATTACATGTATACAATTATTTTACGTATTGGGAATATGAAATGAGTCCTAGAAGGATGTAAACACATTTGCTATCTTTTTACGCATGCATTATTTTAAAAATACATAAATTAGTCAGTGAGAAACAAATTATGCCTGTTTGAATCACTTATTTTACTTAGTTCTACAACAAATTCACCATCCCATCTAAGTATCGTGAAGAGAATAACATTTTTTGTTACATGAATATTTAATGAGTAAAGCCTTATTTTTTTAAATCTTATTTATATAAAAATTTCAGTTACTTTAATTTAAATAAATCTAAATATTTTTTTCTTTGTAATTTACTTCACTTTTTCAACGTTATATAAAAAATAGTTTTTCATAAATTTCGTAATTTTCCAAATAGAGATAGATATATACTCGTAGATACATTAGGAAAAATACGATGCATTTTTTTGTACGTACTGATAAATTGAAATTGCAACTTCATCGTTTTAAATCTTAATAAAAAAGATAATTTATTTTAAGAAAACACAATGTGTGTGTGTCGTTAACAGCTCATTTTAACAATCTAATAATACATGGGAAGTTTAAAACAAAATAGTAAAAAAAATTAAGTCTTTTTTTTAATCCTATTTCGTAACATGTAATTTTACTTTTTATCTCATTAATTATAACATTTTTTCTAGTATTGATTTTTAATCATTAATCGTTTAAAGAACAAAGATATTAGAATAAATAATTTACAGTTGCGATGAAATTGTTCTTATTTTTTTTAGTAAAAATTCATCTAATAGCCTTTCTTTCTTTTTTGTTTTCATTTTTGTGTGTGATTTAGCACACTATTATTAAAAGTAAGACCTAATATCTCAACACTTCATCATGCTTTCGAATTTATCGTTTATATAAATTGAACATAATTTCCAAAATGATGGTTAAATCTTTTCAAAAAATTCATCTCTTGGTGTGTTTTTTTTAAATTCTTATTTTCTGAAATGCTTTCGTCACTTTGTGAACTTGTCCAAGTGTTTGCTATCACTATCGCATCTTAAATCGACCTTTCATGTTACTTTTATGTTAATATAATCTGAAGTGAATGAATGAAAAATATAAAATTCCAAAAAAGCTCGTTATGCCAAGACATCGTTATAGACGGATTCTTACACTTTTTTTTAATATCTTTATAACATCTGACTTCAAAAACACTAGCTGTAGAGATACACTCAGGAACATTGAAAATAGCGACCCAAGAAGAAAGCATCGGATTGAAATGAAATTTAATACACATAATGACACAGATGAGAGATTCACTTGATCTCAAAAACAAGACAATTAAACGAACACAGGGTGTGCAACGACACAAATACTGGGCAACTTCAATAGCGCGTTGGACCACCTCCAGCTGCAATACATGCCGCCACAAGGCCCGGCATTGAGTTGATTAGACACCTTATGTTGTCCTGAGGTAGATGGGCTCACAAATCTTGAACAGCAAGCTCTACATCATGTACAGAGTGACACGATGGCATCTGCCGTTTTAGCTGATCCCACACGTGCTCTACAGGGGACAAATTGGAGGAGCGGGCCGGCCATGGAAGAGTCTGAAAATGACGTAGGAAATCTTGAGCAACTCTTGCTGTATGCGGACGAGCATTATCTTGCTGGGAAATTGCCCCTGAGAGACCATTTAGGAAAGGTCCTACATGGGGTCGAAGAATAAAGCCCGTTAAGGTTCCACGCATCACAATTAAAGTGGACCGGCTATCATAGGCTATGGCCCTCCAGACCATTACACCAGCTGTGCGGGCAGTGTGACGTAGTACAGTGTGGGGGGAATTGTACCGCTCACCAGAGCGCCTCCACACCTGTACACGGTTATCATCTGTCCCCAAAACAAACCGGGATTCATCACTAAACACAACCCTTTGCCAATCTGTGACATTCCACATTGATCTGGCTTGGCACCACTGTAGACGCAGTTGCCGATGTTCCGGTGTTAAAGGGAGTGTACGGAAAGGGCGCTTGGATTTAAGATTTGCTTCTGCAAGGTGCCTGGAAATTGTTTGTGGAACAATTGCTACGCCTACGTCTGCTCGTATCGTTGAACGAGTCACTGTGGGGTCCACAAGTGCTTGCCACACTTTCCTTCGATCCTCTCTCCTCGTGGTCTTCCTGGTCGCTCCAGACCCGGTTTTCCGGACGTGGGTACCTTCTCGTGTCCACTGCTCCCAACAATTTCTAACGGCACACTCCAAACGGTCCACCTGGCCAGAAACACGGCGCGTCGATCCGCCTGCAGTTTTCATCCCAATGATCAGGCCTCTCTCAAACTCGCTTAACTGTGAGAAATGTCTTCTAGCACGTTTACCTGGCATGTTTCGCTTACCAAAGTCTTCCCTGATTGTAGCGCCAACTCGGCATGTATGAGCATGCGTATTGGCACAAAACTTGGATCATTTGCATATCACATTACGCTGTACTTATTTGCAAAGTTTCGCGATTGTACTTAGCTTCCTTCTTGGGTCGTTATTTTCAGTTCCTGAGTGTACATTCATTAAAAAATATGTCAGGTTTTAATACCTTCTTCACTGCAATTCAAATATATTGATATTTCAAATAATATTTTAAACTGGATTTTACTCATTTCACGAGTAAAACTTGTTGCAATTGGGATGTTTATTGATAAAAACTACTAATATATATATATATATATATATATATATGCAAATGTTTAAATTCATGTGTAGTCATAATCACATGATTAATACATTCGCGTGTTTCCAGCCAGTTCATACCCTTTGCTGTTGCCAACTTCCTTTCAAAAGTTACATATTTGTTAATAATAATAACGCAGATAGGTTAACAAAATGTACTTGTTTTAAAGAATTTAATTTTTGAAAACATTTTCAAGAATTTTAATATTTGTGAACATCTTTATCCAATTAACAAATTTGAAATTTTATCTAAATACTACAAGTAAACAAGTAATATAAACGAAATTTTAAGTCAATTCCTATTTTGAATGGATGAATATAAAGTGTTTTATTATGACTGAAATTTTGAACAAGATATATATATAGGGAGAGAGTGAACTAATAGAGTAGGAATTGAAAACAGCATGATTTGTCTGCATTGCTGTAACAATGCACACCCGGTTTGGCTACTTTGGCTGAAAACCGGTTTTCGACGCTAACTTTTGTCATTGTTTTAACAGTTACATTGTTACAACAATAGAGACGAACCTAAGTTGGTGTCGAAAACTGGTAATTAATTTAATTAATGAATTAATATTTAAAAAAACGGTATTAACATCAATTGTCATCCACTACAAGTTTTAAAAATTTATTTGAACTTGATAAGATTAATGAAAAGTATTTTATTAACGATTGAAAATTTGAATAAGATATATATATATATATATATATATATATATATATATATATATATATATATGACTGTCATGAATTTAATCCATTCAAGAAAAATCATTACATTTTTTAAAGAAAATTTAAAACACTCAAATCTTTTTATTTTAGCTATTTATATTGCTGAAAGTAAATTAAAATTTTTTTTAAACAAAATCTCTCTCTCCCTTTTGTTATTATATGACTTTTTAAAATTTTCTTACTTATGATATAGTAAAACCTATGAATATGTGTCTCAATATAATTTAATTTCCAAAATGCCAAAATATTATTTTAAATTCAACAATACGTTTAAATTGTTCATGGCTCATCTAAAAATATATTCTAAAAATATCCAATGCTGTCTCACATAAATACAAACAGTACAATTTGCATCGTATGTTCTACGTTATCACTAAAGCGAAAAAATAATGCGACTAAGACCCTGTTATAAATAGTAAATAGCGACTCGATTCCATTTTAATTTTACATAATACTTCATTTGACCTTGATGACATCCGCTGATCCAAAAACAAACACAAGCATACTTCATAAAACATGAATGAGCCAAGACATGATTTATATTCAAAGCTAAAAAAACGCTGGCCCAATTCGTGCAGAATATTTTTAATGGAACATGTGGCCGCGTTAACTTAACCCCGAAAGTTAATTTTTATAAAATACTTTTTAGAAATATGAATAAATCTCTCTTACTGAGGGAAAAAAATTTCGACCAAGCAACTTTTAGTATAAATCATTATTAAAAGGTACACAGAGAATATGTTATATTTTTTATACTACTGCAAAAAGTCGCCAAATTCATTTTTTAAAGTAATAAACCCATACTGGTAAGAATACATTAACATATAAAAATCAGTTTTAACATATTAGGGGATTTTTTTCATTTAAGCACCCATTTATTATACCATAAAGAAAATTAATTCAAAAAAAAAAGATTAATTTTTTTTTCTGGTCATATATAATAACTACAGTATTATTTTTCAATTTTATTCCGAAACGTGAAAATTGTAATTTTAAAATATCATTGAATAATACATAATATTATGGGTATTCTGATTAATTATTTTTTCTTTCCCTAACAGTTTTTGCTGAAGGTTTTGTCCTTGTCACTTGATCGTTTTAAATCAAAAGTCGGTCGCCAATAGCCCTCGTAGTGCTATAAACAATCAAATCAAATTGGTTTGCAATAATATTACAGAGCAGTAGTCGAAATAATACAATAACACGCTTAAAATTAGTATATCTTAAAACTTTCACATTTTAATCCCTTAACAGGTTTGCCCATGCACCGCATAGGCTACTGAAAGTTGGCCAAAATCGGTTTCCCTGTACATGGTCTGTGGTATTTTTTTCTTTTTATCTTAGATGTGCACATATCATTAATTTTTATAGGGAGATTATTAAGGCAAGTGTTTTTAAGGGATGCAGTTTGTCCATGGTACTGAAATACTTCTCATCCAGAATTTTCTTTGTGAAGGCGGGAATTATTCATTGAAGGCAGATTCTTGAAAATATTCCATAAAAAACAGGGATTGACAATGCAATGTGTTGCTTGAGAAAAAGTGAAAATAGAAAGATAATCCGAAAAAAAGCCGATAATACATTTGCCCCCATTGCAATGTGTGACTTAGTATTGCACCATGCTTGGAATTGTGTGTGCATCTACACAATTAAAATTCATCTGACTACGTGTATCTATCTTCTCACAAACCGCACGATGCAGGAACTCGCCGAAGGTACCAAAAATCGGGAATGATCCGAGGAATCCGAAGATAGCCGTACGAGCTACCGAAAATTGACCGCAATTGTGTTACCCGTACGCTGTACGGGCAATAATATTTTGTTCTTTGTATCTCTGAATTGCACGCATTTTTAATTCTTATAGTGAAATTATCATTGTCAGAATTTTTAAGAGATAAAGTTAGTCCGTGGTACTGAAATACTTCTCTTCCAAGATTTTCTTTGTAATGAAAGCGCGAGTTTTTCATTGAAAACAGGAATTTAAATTCTTGAAATATTCTATAAAAAAAAGGGATTTGCAAGACAATATATATGTGCAATTTGTTGCTATAAAAGAAATAAAAATGGAAAGATAATCTTAAAATGCGCGCGCGCCGATATTATCTCTGATCCCATTGCAATGTAAGACTAAGTATTAAACAATGCTTCAAATTGTGTGTGCATATATTTTTTTTTCACACACACAAAATCCTCAACCGTTTGAAAAAGAAGTACGAACATGAAATTTTTTTGTAATCCTTTAGGATAAATGAAACATTCTTCATAGCATGCAGATTGTACTTAAGAAAAGCAAACATTAAGAGTAGTTTGTGTTCCTTAATTACAAAATAAAAAATAGTGTGAAAATTTCAAAATTGAAAACTAAAATAAAATTCTTCCGTTTTCGCATTCTTTTAAGTATTATGCTTAGTTTCATGTAATAAAAAAATGTGTCTTTTTTGGAACATTTTGGGCAAAAAAAATGGATCACTTAAGGAGTTAATAGCATATTAGAATAGAAATACTTCATAAAAAAATTTAAAATTTCCAAATTAGATGACGCGTTAGAAATCTACATTTAATAAAAAGTTAATTTAATGAAAAAAAAATCCGCAGGTGCACTTAATTAAAAAAAATCGAAGCTTATTTCTTTATATTTAAATCACGTTAGAAAAGTACTACATTTACTTAAGAAATACCAAAAAAAAGCTTTTTATTTTACTAAGTAAAATAAAAAACAAATTTTCAATAATTTTTTTTAAAAAAAGTATTTAGATTTTGGTACTTTTCCGTTTTGCCGGTGTAGGCGATAAAGTCGCCAAAAATTATACAACTGACGCCGAATGGAATACTCTCGCTGGTAAGCTTTTACCACCACATTTTTAAGTCGCGGTCTTTTCTTATAAATAAGATCTTTTTCATAAATTACAAAAAATGGATGACAAACCTATGAGAACAGGGAATTATTTATATTTTTCATGTGTATTTTATGCGTTGTCGCCAATAACGCCAACTTGGCGAGATTTGCGCCGGCGAAACGGAAAAGTACCCAGATTTGAGTTATATGCGCAACATAGAAAAATGAATACATTTATTAAAAACGAAAATATAATAATAAATTATTCCCATTGTATTGTGCATGTTTGATATATAAATAATTAATCGTATGACAAACCTATGTAATAAAAAGTTATAAAAAAAGTAAGACCTATATGAACCACGTGAAATCGAAAACTAAATCTATTAAGAATTGAAAACCAGGTAATTCTAACTTTTATCACTGAACAATATTTTATTCAACAGCCAATAAAAATTTAATGTTCTCCTACCGTATTTTACAGTCATTCTAAAAGCTCAATACCTACATAAAGAAAGTTTCGTGATTCTTTATGTAGAAAGTTATCACGTCGTTAAAGCATTAAAAATTTATATGTTTCTCTAAAGAAAAGAGACTAAAGATGTTGTATTCCAAATAGTAGAATTCCGTTGTATTCAAACATTAAAAGCTTTCTTTACTCTTGTAAACCTTTCACGAATTAAAAATCAGAAATGGAAAAATACATTCACACCCCGTTTTAACGAATTCAGGGGAACCTAACATTTTATTCGCTCTTTCGGGGTTATTCATAATATCAGGTTATTCAGAAGCTAAAAATACTAATAGCGAATTTTATTAAGCTCAAGAGTTAATTGGAAATTTTAAAATACTGACTAACAGATGTTTGACAATATCTTTTTGATTCGTGACTCGAAAGAATTCTTTGTCGATTTGATACAGAGGAGAAAATACTGTGTCATTTATATCCAGTCGTATGAGATATGTTTTCACAGCTTCCAAAGCATTAGAAAACCCAACAGTTTTCACAGGAGTTTCATTATCAATTTCTGCATCACAATCGCTATTCAGTGGTTTTGACAAATCAATAGCTGCTTCACAAATTTTCAAGCACAAAATTTTCTGCAAAACCGTTTGTATAATAAACCTCCCCTTCTCTCAAAAAAGAAAACAAACGGTAAAAACTTAAAATATTCCCTGTGTTGTGGAGTGTAATGTGTTAAAAAAGGAATTTTTCTTGTCCTATTCAAAACTCTAGCGATGGGTTACACTCATGACAGATCTGTACCTGCAAAGTCTAATAAAGCGCCGTACCCTTTTCCGTCGAAATTTGCTGCTAACAAGAAAAGTCTTTTTTCAGTTCTGAACAAAAAGGATACGTCATTTGAAAAGAAATCCAATTTTTTTTCTAATCCAAAGTAATAATAAATAAAAAAAAATTCGGCTCTAATAATTCTCTAATTCGTGATTTATTATTCATTAAATACAGAGTTTTTCGCCTTGATTTTAGTCGGAGGGAGGGGGGCAGAAAAATACGTTAAATAGGGGTCCGACAGAACTTGGTATAGTTATGTAAAAATATAATGCATGAAACAACAAGAGAAAGTAAATGATAAAAAAGGTGAAAAAATAAGGTATTAAAAAAAAAAAGAATGCCAAAACACCTTATTTACAGAAAAATCTGTGATATGACGGGTGAAAAAAAAGATAAGACTTCAAACAATTAAACCACTCTGAGATATGTGTTTACCCGTAATTTCCGTGAGTGGATTGTCAAATAACAGATGTTTCCAGAAACAATGGTCTAGCTAAAAAAAAAAGGTTCCAAAACATTAAAATTGCATAACTTAAGCGAAATTACCGGAAAACCTCATATCTGATCACGAAGTGGTGAGATCATCAACTTATAAAAATACTGAGTAAGACCAGGAACTTGATTTAGTCATTTTAAGATGATGTCTGCAAGAAAAACTACTGATTCAAAGATAAATTATGTTGAGATATAAACTACACATCAAAAAATTTGTTTGCACAATTTCCCTAGAAAGTCCAGTGCCCATCAGCTGAACTGTGGATTTAAAATAATAGTGTGTATTCTTCTTTCACTAAACACTGCATAGCAATACAAGTTATTTACCATTATCGACTTATATTGTAATAAATCTTTGGCGGTTATCAAAATGATACAATATATATAAGCTTTAGGTCTAAAAATGCCTTTACATAAAAATGATATGTGTAGTCAGAATTTCGAAAATGAAATTAAAATCACTGAATGTATGATGATATTTTTAACAGATTCTCAAAATTCCAAGCTCTCTCTATTTTCTTGCAAAAGAAAACAAGGAAAATTATGATAATATACAAAAATAAATTAATAAATATAATAGTAAATAATGCCTTTGTTTAAAATGCCTACATACGGAAATATATATATATATATATGTAGGATTTTCCCTTTGAAACATTTTAAAAGGTTGAGTCATATCCTTTTCAGAGGACCATAAATCTCAATTTTATTTATTACTGCATTCCGAAGCAGCGCCATCTAGTGAGCTTTCGTAGCTCCGGCTTGAATAATTTTTCGGCAGAGGCCAACTAACCACTGCTTGTTCAACACGTCGCGTCTTTACCGCATTTCCGCGCCCAGCGCGGCACCACCAGTCTAACATCCAAGAATGAGAAAGGTTTATTTCCCCGTCTTCTAAAGGTATAACTCAACTTTTAATTAACCTAATTCCTGCATTTCTTTCTCTTTGTAAATATCCCCTTTTGTAAATATTTCCCTTTAACACACTTTAAATAAATTCTCTTTTACTTTGAAGTATTTGTGTTTAAATGACTTAGATTAAATTAATAATTCATCACTCACCCTTAAATACTTACCCCTAGACAAGCCACCTCGCCATTCTAAAATCCCGCCTTCTTAAGAGTCTCATTTTTATTTGGACTCCCACATATATATTGCTACATATATAAATATTGCTGAGATAATTTGGCGATTCTATTTATACCACCAATTTTGCTTTACTTTAAATAAGTATATGACACTCACTGTAAAAGAAAATTGCAAACATAACTTTTAGTACAAAAATAGCTATTTATCAGAAAGGATTCAGCTTCTTATGTGGTTCATGCATAACTTTATTCAGCTTCTTATGTGGTTCATGCATAACTTTAACTTAGAATTTCCAAACTGTTTATTGACTTCGATTTCCTTTCTTTCTCTCTCCCTCTCTCTCTCTTCTCACTTTGAGTGGCTACGATAATCTACTGGTTTCTAAGCTCATGGGTTGAAGTCCTGATGTCGTGTCGAGGGGCTGATGCACGTTAAATCTGTCCAAGCTCTAAGTTCTCCCATTGTCGTGGTGTGGTAGCTTAGAGAGGGGAGTACCAACTCAGGTATCGTTCTCGTCCCTTCACCTTGGTTTAAAATTACGAAGTCTGCCGCCATTAGTCCTCATGTTGCTTTATAATGCTATGTCAATAAACTTTTCCTTCCTATTTTGAAAATTACTAATCAAAATATCATAGTATTTTTAAAAATTCCCCAGCTCAATTTTTGAAATTATGTTGTTTATAATTCTTTATTCGAATTATCAATGAAGTTATAAAATATACAGGGTGGTTCGCTACCAGACCGACAAACTGGAAAGGTGTGTAAGGGGTACATAGACCACTCTATGACGTCCCCCTCTCTCTCGGAACGAGTTTCACTCTTTCAGGACAATACTAGACTGAGTTTTGGTGCACGTGCAGCTGGGGTTCATTATCGTTTATTTAGCGTCTGGACTTTGGTGCCAGTGAGACAAGACACATAATAGTCTGGCCATACTACTGTGGGCGAGATCGCTGTGGAGGCAGTTGACTGTCGCCTTACATATACAATGGCGAATTGTCATCAAAGGCGGTAAAATGGCGACAGTGGACCGAAAGCGCTTGATATTCGGAGCCTGTGTCGGACACCTGCAGGTTTGTGAAGAAACCAAGGGAGAGGACGATTGGCAGATTATGCGCCAATGGGCTCTAATGAGTTGAGAATCAGGGATCGACTCATTTGGGCCCACCAATGAGAAAGCGTGAGGGGTGAGAAATTGACTGCCCCTGATGTTTGTTTTAAAAGGTCTGGAAAAACGAAAAAGAAGAAAATGGAACGGAGGAAAAAGAAAGAGCTCGAAAAAGACGAGGACTGGTCGTTTTAGGAAGCGAAGCAAGGAGGATCCCGGAGTTTTGGGCCGTGATGCTGACCAGGAATCCTGAACGTGAATAAGATAAAACGCCTTGCGGACTGTACCGAGACAAGCTGTGGAGAGAGCAACTTCAAAAAGGGGCTACCATACTGGCTAGACACAGAGACAATTAAATTCTAAATCTAATTTAATCTAATTACTCTGTAAGAAAAAAATTTAAAGTATTTTTTTACTCCCACAACCTTGCTGTGCTGTTATTTTCGTACGCTACCTTCTCACGACGTTACAACTCAGAATCACATAGGAAGGGAGAGTCGCAAATGCCGCAGTTACGAGCTATGGTGCAAAGGAACAGAGAAAAAGAACAGGAACAGCAACACATTAATGGGACAGAAAACATTTTATTGAAAGGTTTTACTACAACAGGTGCTCGAAATTACGGTCATAAGTCGTCGGGTAGACAACCAGAGATGCTGCATGGAATTCCTTACGTTCTGGAAGGTTCCTGGCGTGTCACGTATCCTCTCGGCTGCTAATGATATCCGAGCGTTTCCTTCAACTGCAGGAACGGGCATCTCGTACACCAAACGCTTTATGTGTACCTAGAAGAAGTTCATGCACCTTCGAACACCTGTTGTAGTACAACCTCTCAAAAAATTGTTTCCTGTCTCATTATTGTATTGATGTTCCTGTTCTTTTTCTCTGCTTCTTTGCACCATAGCTCGTACCTGTGGCATTTGTGACCCTCCTTCCTATGTGATTCCGAGTCGTTCCTGTACCCCCCACAAACCCTGTAATCCCCCTGTGTACCATAATTTGGACTTAAAACATTTTTTAATCAAGATATTTTTCTGGTTGTTGCAGTCGTGGAAAAAGATGGAGGATTCTTATAATTTTAAAAACATATTTATTAAAATACTTAAAGTACACACTCAACACAAACAGCCACGACACACAACATACAAAGGCGCGGACATGGTAACAATATACAAAAGCATTCTTTGTTCACTCTGGAGACCTCAGGTATAAGCTTCGTCAGCAGTGGAAGCTTTTAGAATCATAATTTCTGGTAAAGACTTTTCTAATTGGTCAGAATGCGCGGGGGGGCAAGATTGCATCATCCTGTTTTAACACGTTACGTTGCCTGTGACGCCCGCATTCAGTTCGGGCAACACAAATGCGTCAATTTTGGAATGCCCGACCTGAGTTTCGGCAAGTGAAAAATTTTTGTTTCAATTCCGTGAAGTCCGAACTCAGTTCATCTAACGCATAACATGTAATTTTCCATTTTCTTATAGTTGGCGATATTTCTCGCGAAATGTTTGGCAGTTAGCGCCATTTGTCGGAGTTTTGTAGTTCGCATGTACCATACCGTAAAGGATTTGGGGAATTCAAAAGAATCTTAGGGACATGGAATTAATGACAGCTCATATAAATAATAGTATTGTTTTGAATTAGTTTGTTATATTTATCTTGAAAATTATGTCATTTGATTCATTTTGCTGTAATTTGAGCAAAAATACTGTAATCCATTAACATTCCCCATGAGTTTGAAAATATTAAATTTTGTTGTTATTTCGTTTAAATTTTTTTGTTTTTTTTTTATAAAATATTCAATTTTTAACATTTTGTAGGTATAATAAACAAAACTAAAAAGAATTTTTTCCCCCCATTTTTGCCATGTTTTCTTGAATATGTTCCACAGGCAGGGGTAAAAAACGTTAATATGTCAATTTTTTTATGAGATTTGTGGTCATTTCCCGTTTGGAGGCTAAACTAAAAATTAATAACACACGAAGAGTCTTGGAAGGCTCAAGATAATTATGAAATACTATCCCTCGAGAGAAAATTTACGTGAGTTATTACATATATTTCTCAACACTTAACATAATTTCCTCCTAATTCATTGTAAGTTATTCCAAAGAAGAGTTCTTGAAGAGTAAATCTTCTAGATAATAGTAATTTTCGTTTGCCTGAAATGCAATCTTTTTCTCGCCCTCGTTTTAAGTGACTTTTACTTTCTGAGAAATAAACTTTTAAAAAGTTAAATTTAATGACGCAGGAATAGAAACTAATTAAAGTAAAAAAATACTTTTAAAACATCAAAAGTAAAAGAATTTGTGCAATTGTTGACTTTCAACAAACTACCATAATAAATGATGTTCAAAATATCAAGCCAATGAAAAATGTTCTGCCTCTTTATTCAAGATAATAAAAATTCTTTCTAAAATGAACCTAAAACTCGAACGTTTTTCTTCAATTAATCTCCGTCATGACAACAGACGAAGAACAAAATTTTCAGCCCCTTTTCTGTGACCCAATTGCCTGTTTTTCTACGCCCTGGCACTCAGCCCCGGCTGAGAATGAACAAGAAAAGAAAACGATAAAGTATAAGGGAATGTATTTCCTTCTCCTTAGTATTTATATACATTCTATTTAAATGTAACGATTACTAGCAAGTTTTGATCGATACGAAAAAGTGCATTTATGTTGAATTTGAAATGATTTTATTTATACTTTACTTGTTTGTACAATCGATTTGTTCTAATAATAGATCCACTTATTTTCGGATTCAAAGAGTATCGGAATTTAAAAATCAATGTAGCTGTGCATATTTTAGAAAATTCTTCTAATATTCGATGAATTCGTGAATGGAAGCACAAGTGGGCCTTGATAGAGAGTATGCTAAATGAAAAACTTAACACTTATGTATGTTCCTATAGTAAAAAAACTAAGACTAATACAGGGAAAAAGAATATTTGAAAGAAAACACAGAAAAACTCCCAAGTTTTATTTACATACTTTACGGGTGTTCTAGGTGTGAAACCTTGGCTACGCGGCATACATCAATGCCATAGTCCAGTTCCTGCCGTACTTTACTACTTAACAGGGTACTAGTATTATTTATATACTTTGCTGGTGTTCTATGTGTGAAACCTTGGTTAAGCGGCATACATCAATGCCATAGTCCAGTTCCTGCCATACTCTATTCAACAGGGTACTATCAATGTTACTAACAGAGTCTGTGTTATCCCTTCCTTATAATCCGCGTTACCCGAAAACTAGGTCTTTTACGTAAGACCAAGTTTTCGTATCCACCTTTACTGCGTGATGTAGCAGAACTGCAAACAAGGATAACAAGTGCTATTAATAACGTTGATAATACCATGTTGAGTAGATAGAGTATTGCAGGAAGAGGATTATCGCATTGATGTATGCCGCGTAACCAAGGTTTCACTCATAGAACACCTACAAAGTATATAAATAAAGCTTGATTTGTGCTTCTGTATTACTTCGAATGCTCTTTTTTGCTGTATATTCGGCTTAGTTTATTATTTTTACTACGGAGCTTCGAAACCCGTGAGGAAATTATCAATAATCCTGTACTTACATATTTTTTTCATTTAATAATTATTGGTTTTTAATTAATTACTCAAAACAAATCTTAATATTCATTTATAATACTCTGCGCATTAAAAAGTTTTAACACAGCACAACGAAGCGCGTTAAAATATCTCAGAGAACAATACTCGTAACTCCAATACAAAAAAAAAAAAGAAAGATTTCTGAATAATACATTCATGCACTAGAAAAAACTGAGATAAAGAGAAAAAAACTCAAATTCCAAAATCGTCTGGATCGTCAAACAGCATGAAACAATGTATACGCTATTAAATTTCTCTGATCAAGAATGCAAGCTATACTCAAAACAGTGGATTGCCTTCAAAGTAGGGATGGCAATTCTTTCCGAAAAAGATCGATTTTTAAATCGATTCGAATCGTAACCTGATGAATCGATTCACAAAAAAAATTGAGGTCGAAAAGATCGATTTCTAAAAAATTGATTTTTTTTCAAATCTGCATTTACAATGTAAATATAAATGCATTTTATGAAAAACAAGAAAGATACCATAGAGTATATATATATATATAAACGATCTCTTATCAGTAAAATCAGGGAATTTTTTAGTTCAGGGAGTTCGATAATTACAATTAATTTTGTTACCATATCAAAGTATAAGGTATAAAAGAAAGCATTTATTTTTTCGAAATGTATTTGTTACATTAAAAAGTTTAGAAAATAGATAATATAGCTTATAGTTCCCAATGCTTAATATCTAAGCTTTTTAAAAGCAACAGTCTGTCATGTCTACTGGGATCCAAGCGGTTCTGCTCATCTCTTGCGATGTTGCCGGCAATCGGAAATAGGCGCTGACAAGGAACAGATGATCCCACGATCCTCATAAACATTATGACTATTGAATGAACGTGATGATAGGTTTTTCTGTCCTTGAAGTAAAGTATAGGATCATACTTCAGGTGCACAACTGCCTGCGATAAATAGTGTTTAAATAGTTTTAGTGTTAAGCGCTGACATTCCAGTGCATTCAACTAATTGTAAATAATTTTATGGTTTTTACCAAAACAGAAAAAAACCGAATGTCGATTTTCTAGGATGAATCGATTCAGTACTACATATCGATTTAAAAAATCGATTGGGGGGCGGAAATCGATTCTTCGATTAATCTATCTCAGATCGCCATCCCTACTTCTAAGCAAAACCAATTTTATGATCAGTTCTACAAATATTGTTCTCGATTGCTGAGAAATAAATTAAAAAATCCAAGGAAAATAAATAACAATATAATGATATACAAGAAAGTTTAAGCAAACACCAATTATAGAAATTGGTTAACTGAATCAGAAATTCTTTAAATCAGCACTAAACAGGACACAAACTAGTTTAAAAAAGAACGAAATATGAAAAACAATTACTCTATCAAATAATCTTTTTTTATTGAGAACATTTATAATCCCGTGCACCACAAAGTATCACACGGAGGCGAACATAGAAGTAGGCGTGAAGCACACATCACAAAGAAGAGAAGGGCTACATCACAAACATCCATGTCTTACCAGGAATTCGAACCCAGACCCTACAGCACCGTCGTCAGCGTTAATAACCACTATACCGGATAGGCGGTTTCAAATAATTTGTTTAATATTATCTGGAGAGATGGTTTTCTGCATGGGTGAGTTTTAAAATAGCTAGAAACCATAAATACTTTTAATGAGGACCCACGGCCAACTCTTTGCCGAATCTATCCAATAGAATCTATCCAAAAGTAGGAACTCGTTCTATTTTAACTAACCCTCCTTATAATAAGTTTCTAAATAATTTTCAGGAAATTTTTTTAAAAATATTTCTTGGGGATAATCCATTCGAAAACGAATCATAATTCTGTCACTAAGAACAAACGATTAAATAAAATAGTCTTCACAAATACGTTATGCGACGTAAAGTGCTTGCTTTATAGTTATATGTATAGTGGTTTGTGTGTCTTTTCTTCCTCATCGGATGGTAAAATGCGAAAATTCATTCATTCTGATTGCGTTTCTAAAAACTTCTGTAAAATTCATTGCTTGATAACTTATCTGGTTTATTTTAAAGAGCCAAATGTCTCTTGCATATAATGTATGAACACCGTTTGGTTAAACTGAGATATTTCTAGATGTGCAAAGGTTCCTCCCAAAGCCTTACTACCAACCCGACTATAACAATAGAAGTCGTTGTTGCTTCTAATGCCATCTGTCTGACGTAGTCAGATCGAGGCCAAAAAACAACTAAACAAGTTATCAAGTTAATGATTTTGTTAGACTAACTGCCCCACTCGACAGTTACGAGGAAGATCAGCTAAATAACGAAACATTCTAGTACGAAATACTTAGGGACAACCAGGACTAGTTGTCTCACAAAATAACAGAAACTGCAGAGGTCACATAAAAGTCTCAGATCCAACTTTCAATAAGACTTATCTGAGAACTTTCCAAAGTGGACTCCAATACCAACGCCAATAAATGCCAGGGTTTATAACGAAGTATTACTTGCTTGAGGAACCTAATTTTCACAATGAAAATCTCTCCGCACTGCTTATCTCTTAATTTCTCAACTAGCTACGCAAAAACAGCTATTTATATATTTCTAATAACTTTTATATCTAAGAAACAATTTGCACAATACGTTTCCACTGTCAGTTAAAACTCTAAGTAAAACTTTAAAGAATATTACTCCATGTAAGCTTTAGAGGAAACTTCACAAGATAGCCGCCTGATACAGATAGAACGATTAAAAAAATTTTTAAAAAAAATCAGAGATTGACGTATTTTAGAGGTATTGTCTAATATTTGCCCAAAATTGGGTTGAAATTAAAATTATCTACTTTTTTAAGTAATCTCTCATGTAGTGCAAGAATTATAGTCCTGCAATGTTTTGTTCAAAAGCTAAGCCGCATAGTACATCAAAACATGTTTCAACATCGAATTTCAAAATATTCAAAATGTAGTTCTAAAGAATTGCTACCATAAAAAAGCATCAGTATATTCAAATGTATATATGTACGGTATAGTGGTTAGCGACGCTGATTGATGTGCCGCAGGGCCTGGATTCGAATCCTGGAGATGGCATGAATGTTCGTAAATGTATAGTGCCTTTGCGGGAAGGGAAATAGCCGTCGAGCCGCGAAACCTCTCATGAGGTTGGTGGAAGGGGAATACAGGTAGGAGGCCTCTATCCACCCCCAGGGTGTTCTCCCTCAAAATTGGAGTGGAACCGAGCCAAATCATACTGTCACTTGTGGTGCTCAAAGCTACGGCTAGCGATAGGTGCATAATTAGATTCTAGCCACGATGAATTTCGTGGGCTTTGATATCACGTTACTGTCAATCAGATGGCATTTGTTACAACAACAAATGTATGTACTATTTTTTTTCAAGTCCTACTATTAGCTCACAATCTCTATTTATTTATTTAAATCTTGGTGGAATTTTCAATCGTTAATAAAACACCTTTTAAAGCGCTCAATTGAGCTGAAATTTTACATTCACAATTGTTTTGGGTAAAAATACGATAATTTAATTATAATTAATTAAAATTAATTGACTGAAACGAATTATTTAAAACTCTTAAATAATATTATATATATATATATATATATATATATATATATATATATATATATATATATATATATATATATATACATACATAAATTAATTGTAACTATTTAATAAAAATCAGCTAAAATAAATTTTTTCTTTGTTGATCTAAGTAGGAATTGACTTAAATTTACTCGTATATATAATTATATATATTAAATTTATATATATTTTATATATTTGACTTAAATTTATATAATTTAATATGCATAGAGTTAAATTAAATATACATTCAATAGTATGATTCTGTCCTTAATAACACTTTCCATTTAGCGACGTGAACGTCAAAGTTCTAATGAACATTTAAACAATTCACAAAAAAATTCCTCAGAAATAACTTGGTGATACTACTTTATACTTCTTAGAAGAGTGGGTAAATACACTTACATCTTGACAAGTTTTAACCTATTTCTAAAAGTTTAGAAAGAACTGCTCCAAAATCAATACAGTCAAAAGTTTTCGCGCTGTCTGCAGAGACTACATTCATTTGACCTTTCTCTTAAAAGACAGAGAGCTACCACAAACAATACTTGTAATTGTTCAATGTCTGGGAAAGAAAAATTGTCGAAGTCTAGTCATCTATTGTGTCAATAAAATCCAGCTGACTGATGCTGCCAGTTGAATTTTATAGCTTTATTAAATAATCAGACATGTACATGATAATATGAATGAACTTTAGTATTTCAAATGGTTAATGTTCCTTTAAATGCTTCGATGGTTACTCGTTTATATCGATCCAACACACATATAATTTCCTTAAAATGATTTTTTTGTCATTTAAATTTAATTTTGTTTAAGCAACTTTATTAAAGTAATTGTTCACATTTGCATAAGAGCTGAATATGCAGGAATTGAATAATATTTAAATGTAAAGTGTTTTAATTTTTCCAAAAAAAGCTTAAAAAAACACTATAGACTGATAATAAATAAAAAGCAATAATTTTGCAAATTTACAGAAAAAGTGTATTGAATTTTTTTTTTTTGAATATTCAAAATCTGAATTCGACTTGACTTCCCTGCATAGTTTAATTTTTTAGTGAAATACTTTCAAATTTCAACACTTCCATATTTTATACTAGTTGGGACTTAAAATAAATGAAAGAAATCTGAAAATATAAGAAACTATTTCATAATTTTCACAAAATTCCAATTCCAATTCGAAATCTTAATTAAAAACACAAGTTCAGGATATTCAAGGAAATCCTTAGATATATTTTGTCTTCCAGTTCGGAAAATCGTATCTTTCTCCATACTACATATTCCTAAATACATTTAACATTAAATTGCCCAAGGAAGTCATTTTGACTAATTTTTAACTTCAATTAGAAAAGCAATTATGTACCGTAAAATACGGTGTATAACTGCGCACATTTAACACAAAAATTAAGTTTGAAATTAACGGGGGCGCGTTATAACCCGAGTAAAAAAATGAGAACTAATGAGAAAATGACTCATAAACTCTGATAACTCACGTGAGATGCAAAGACAATAATAATCCATCAGGAATATATAACTTACCTGAAAAAAAAAAGAAAATACGATTAATTGGAATGCTATATAACATAAAATCAAACAAACATAATCGCATTTTTTAAGAAAAACTTAAAACAATCTTCTAAGCATGCTAAATTACGTATGAACTATATTCAGATATCTTGGAAACACACACATTACACATAAATATCGTAAAATCCGGCGTATAACACGCCCTTTTAATACCAAAAATAAGATAGAAATTTACGGGTGCGTGTTGTACGCCGAGTATAAAAACGATAGCTTTAAAAAAAAATTTAAAAATATGACAAATAAAAAAATTAGGCTTCTACATAGATTGAAATACTGTTTATTTAAAAGAAATGACATTTCTTATAAGCACTTAAAGGGTTGTAGTTCTAGAAGTATACTATTTGTTTCTGAAATTTGGAATAATACCTCGAATAAATAATTTCAAAACATTAGAGCATTGCGCATATATATTTCAGGCTTCTTAGGGGCTGCGCGTTATACGGCGAATAAACCTAAAAATTAAAAATTGCAGCTTGACAAGTATAGGTGCGCGTTATACGCTGGATTTTACGGTATATAATGACACAATTTTTTAGAATTTTTTGGAATATTTTTTTTTCCAAGTGAAGTAATTTTTTGTATTGTTAAAATATTTACTAATAACTTGTTATATGACTGTTAATAATATAAAAAGTATTAAAAATTAATTTTAAACACATTTCTTTACACATTAGTTGTTCTTTCACAATGCAGTCATTTTGACTGCCTTTGGGGATTATAGGTATGTACTAAGTTTCAGTCTTTCTGGTGTTAATAAGATACTTTCAACCGTTTTCAGGTATGTACTGTTTCAGTCTTTCTGGTGTTAATAAGATACTTTCAACCGTTTTCAGGTATGTACTGTTTCAGTCTTTCTGGTGTTAATAAGATACTTTCAACCGTTTTCATGCTTACAAGCAATTTTAGAATTCTCCATGTAAAATGTTTCAAAATTCCCCGCGTGTTAATATCAACTTTTTCTAGAAGTCTCAACTAAATTTTCCATTTTAAATAATCTTTGTTTGTATTGTTTTGTTTTTCTAAAATTTGGAGGCAGCTATTTCCTCATAACAATAACTCTTAACCTCTCGATTGTTCTGTCTGATATAAGGCAAAAATAACAAATGGCTTTATAATTCTAACTTGCAAAATTTTAGAAATATTTATGTGAGATTTACTGTATTCTATATATAATGTCTTTTTTACAGTAATAAACAATTACAATAGCTAATTGTGAAAAAAAAACCAATATGAAAATTAACACATTTTAAGACTACCTTTAAAATTCAACAAACAAATAATAGGAATTAAAAAACTAAAATATTTAGGTTTAAATCCATATTTATCAAAATATAAAAAGAAATCAGTATGGTTTTTTTTTCGTAAAAATAATTTTCTTAAGAGTCTAGGTTTAATATTTGATTACCATAAAAATCGTTGTGTAAATGACATTCGGTCAACACATTCATCACAAATAATGGTGTAGAAATAAGTTTAAAAAATTACTTTGTTACCTTAATATAAATTTACTTTTATTCTACACCATCAAAAATGTATTGGGTCTTATAAGAAATCACAATTTAACGCAGTTTTAATTTTAAAATATATATATATATATATATATATATATATATATATATATATATATATATATATATATATATATTACTTCTTTTCTTATAATGAAACCATTTTAATAAATAAATCAAATCAAAAATAAATCAATTTTAATAAATAAATCAATAAATTAATTGAATAAAGAACATTTTATTTAATTTTGAGCATAAAATAAAGTTTAAGTACCTCAACTATGGGAGTGAGTGCATTATCTTTCATGGACCCCAGAGTTTTCAAGTTTCTTTGGATGCCTTCCAACTTTTAGCAACCAGGTTATTTTTAAGAATATTATTTCAAACAAAAGTTATTTTTAACAACAACAAAAAACCTATCGTAATCTCCAAGGGGTTCTTAATTCTTAGCCTAATCAGCTTTATCCTTATAGCCACTTTCTATCTAATCAATAAAGCCAAGTGCACCTATATATATCTTTACAGCCCACTGCAATTGTATAACGGTTCCTATTCGTGATTCTGACTAATCTTCTAGGGAAATACACTTTTGATGACGTTATATGAGTATAAAACCTCTTTCTGTAAAGGAACCGTGATTTATGTTAATGAAAGTTACTATTTAAAGTTAGGGGTGAAGAGGGAAGTTGGTGATGGGGATTGTTGTCATGTTGAGACTAAGAGAAGCTAATCGTGGAATTATGCCGTAGGGCAAGTTGAAAACTCCGACGGGCCGTTCAAGTACTAACATTATTGTTCAGGATCGTCTGATAATAAAAATTTAGATCCTATATATTTAGATTACTATTTAAACTGACGTGCTCCCATAGCTTACGTCGAATTTAGATAGTGATTAGAAAGTCATAACAAAGTGTATATTTCAAGTAAACGTCTCATCCTTTGTGAGCCCTTAAATTTAGAAGGCAAGATTTCGCGACAATTGGATATGTGATGCAGCTCTCTATAATTGGATAAATAAGTTACTTGCGACCCTTTTAAAATTCATAAATATAAATAACAGAAAATGAATAAGCAAATAAATAAGTTAACATGAGGTTTTTATATTGATCCTTCTATATTTAAGCACAACATTAATAGCACTTAGCAAATACGTATTGGATTTATGCCCACTATTTGCTTCCTAATCCACCTGTTTCTACAATAGGAAACAAGCAATAAATAAACAATACATTACTTAAATCCTTCTGAATACTAAAAAAATGACTAAATAATAATTAAATTTTATTTTCACTCTGGTTTTTGCATAAGAAGATTATCCATATAAAAAAATATTAATTGGCCAGTATCAAGGATATCTATTAAAGTGTTTTGAATGTACCTAACGTTAAATTTTAACTCCTCTTTTTTGTATACCCGAACATACAATATGCGGTATTATTTCTACCTTATCACTAAATGCTTTTTTTTCAAGTATGATAATAAAAGATATTGCACAGTACACATTTTTAAATATTCCAACGATGAGGGTAGCTTATTTACGAGTAAGTACCTTAAAGGACTGACAACAGTATAATCCATTAATTCCTCCTTTGTGCTGTATTTGATTCTACATGATGCAAATAAGCTAAGAGCAACACCCATTATTCGACCTACATTCAGGAAGAAGGATTATGTACCTTCCATGGCTAACAATAGGTGCCATCTGGTACCTCCAATTGCTTATTAAGAGATTAGACTTAACGTCGTAGTGAAATAGTATGTTATTATTGCTGTTACCTCTTTTGTAACTCGTTAAAATCAAGTGAAATATGCTTTTGGAATACCTATTTAAATTGGGGGTGGAACCAGCAAAATGGCGCATGAGTTTCAACATGCAAATGTTGAATAAACCATAAGTTTTATGATATAGCAAAGCTCCTATTTAAAAAAAAGAAAAAAAAAAAAGGTCGTTGGTCTTTAGTTCTATAAAGAACAAAACAAACTTACTACAAGGATAGAATGTAAACAAATTTAATACAAACAATCTATATTGGCTTACAGAGTAAGTATTATTTGATAAGAATACGCAGTGTGCAACATAAAATCATTCGATTTTACCAAAACACTGTTCGATTATGAAAACTTAAAAGTAATAATTGTTTTAAAATAAACATAAATAAAATAATAATTGCAATAATTGTTTAAAATAAACATCGTATGAATTTCCTTTTATATGAGCCATTATTAAAAAAAATTGTGATTATATATATATATATATATACACTGGTGTGCAAAAATTAAGGACGAGACGGTTTTTTCAATATAACTTTGTACAAAAGCTTTCCAAATCAACACATTTAATACCGTAAGATCCCCAATACGTAAGGACATGTGTAATGTAAGCAACACTTACTAAAAGAGAAATCAGAGGGATAAAAAGAAGCTTGATTGAAAAAGTAGCATGGAGCGCAATGCGACTGAAGGCCGAAACATCCCTGTGGTGGGGGTCCAGCAAGAAACATCCGGTCTTTAGTAGGGGATATGATCTCCCTGACTGCTAGGCAGGTTTCACAGCGTCTGCCCATGCTGAGCATGAGGGTGTCAATGAGTTGTTGAGGCATTGCTGCCCATTCATCTTGCAGCGCCAATCGAAGCTCCCGAATCGTTACTGGTGGTAAGGTACGAGCTGCCAAGCGTCTGCCTAGAAAATCTCATACATGCTCGATGGGATTGAGATCCGGAGATCGTGCCGGCCAATCCATACGTTCAATATCCTCACTCTCTAAGAGCTGTTCGGCAGCTACTGTGCGATGACATGGTGCATTGTCGTCCATGAAAAGGAACTGCAGACCCATAGCGCCTCTAAAAAGACGCACATATGGAAGAAGAATCTCGTTACAATAACGGGTCCCGTTGACTGAACCTGCGTCGAAGATGTGAAGGTCTGTACGACTACCAAGCATGATGCTTCCCCAAACGAGAACACCGCGACCTCCATACCTGTCCCTTTCAATGATGTTCGAGGGATGATCTCCCGCTCTCTCCAGATGAGTATGCGATGAGAATCGCTACTCAAACTGAATCTGCTCTCATCTGTAAAGAGTACTCGTCCCCATTCATTGTCTCTTCAATTCCGGTGTTTCCGGCACCACAGAGAGCACCTTCTCCGATGGACAGGCGTTAAAGGTACACACCGTACAGGGCGTCGTGAAAACAGACCACCACCGTGCAGTCTTCTGGCCACGGTAAAACGCGATATATCGGTCGTCCAGTCGCCTGTGTCGTGTGTCTAGAGATTTCTCCCACTGTCTGCCTCCTGTTTCTTCTGGCCTGTAAGACAATGTACCGGTCATCTGCGGGTGTGGTTCCTCGTGGACGACCACTACTGAACCTCCGGATAGCTGTTCCTGTAGTTTGAAATTGTCTCCAAAGTCGTGAAACGATGCTGTGAGCAGTTCCTATACGAACTCTGCAGCCACACTTGTCACACTGCGGCCTTCCTCCAACTTCCCAATGATTCGACCTCGGGTAAAAGCATCCAGATGTCGTCTAACAGATTGATTATTCGCCATTTCTCGCTGAGGCAGCAACTGGGTGTGATTTTAACTGCTATACGGCGTGCAATCTCTTTGCCAGAAATACTGATCTTACACCGACAACATGCTTTATACAACTCCCGCCTGTGACACTCTCCCCCATTACGTCTACCTGCATATCTGCGCATGTGCTAACGTACATCACCTTACTTAATCTCCCAGATGATTGGTCTTTCTGTCCGTTCTGCTTCTTCGTTCAGCTGATATGCTAATTTTTGGCATTCGACTTCGTCCTTAATTTTTGCACAAAACCAGTGTATATATATATATATATATATATATATATATATATGATTGTATTTTTAAAATCACACACATCATTAATGGATTTTATTTTAAAAAAAATTTTATGACATTTGGCGATAAAATTGAATTTAAATAAAATCTAACGCTATATAACTATTAAAAATTCATGCAGCACACATATTTTGAAAACGATGAAAATTGAACTCAGAATACTTTTTCAAGACCACGTTCACTTCCAAAATAAAGTGTAAAGACATTTACATGGAACACAAAAAAAATTAAACAAATAAAATAAGACGAAAAACATATAGAAAGTAAAATATGTAAGATATTATCCGCTTCATATTTTTCAAGAGCAACATAAGAAAATCTTTTTTAATATTTTGCTGAGAGAGAAGAAACCAAAGAAATTTTCTTAATATAAAACGAATTCCATATAGAATATTTATAATTATCCAATATAAATAAATTTTTACTCATTAAAGAACTAATCTTAATTATTAATAACCTCGTCGTCGAATTTAAAATAAATTTTGGATATATACGAGTATAGCTATATATACTATAAAGGAAAAATATAATAACAAAAATTATAACATTTTTACAACATATATCCAGTAAGAATTTTATATTTTCTTCTCTTAAAATTCATATCGAATAAGATAATTCCCTCTTTTCTTATTCCATTGTAATAATATAAAAATTCTATTCCATGGAAAACGAAAATTACATTTTTAGAAAGCTTAATAAAATAAAGGACTACGTCACTGCACCAAATCGATACCAGATTCCTAAAACGAAATGGAATTTTCTCTTTAAATAGCTTTAGAGAATAATATAAATTCCAATGTCCCCAATGAAAAGCATACCAAGAAATCAACAATAACAAAAGACAATTCATAGTGTGGAAACGACAACTCCGGAAATGATAGCATCGACAAAAAATTCAATTGTGAATTCTTTCTTCACGGAGAAAGTGAAAAACTGATGAAAAACCAAGTTATTCGTATATTTAACGCACGACTGAGCAGGTGAAATATGACGATGAATCAGTGTAGTTTTTTTATTGGTTTAAATTATTCGAAGGACAAATTTTGAGCCATCTGCAAAAGCAAAAACAATCTTATGAAAATAATGGCGTTGGCATTTCCTATGAAGTTCATGATTTTTTTACATACGTGGAATATTTGTGAACTATTGTTCTTTCCATTTTCAAATGCAACTCAAAGTGATAGTACAAAAAAAAAAAAAAATTAAGTAGAAAGAAAAAATGTGAAAAAAAATGCATCATAAATAAGGTTCAATCGTGATCCTGATATAAATACCGTAACAAAGAACCTTTGAAACAACAATGTATTTTTTTATTTAAAAAAATGAAATACATTAGACTAAATTTTTCCATTCAAAAAGCTTTTTGAGTATACTTTATCGTTTAAAAATGGACAATAAATTGAAAACAACCATAAAATTTTCTAATACAATTCTAGTAAATATGAAACATTTTTGAAAATGTGTGGTTTAGTTTTCTTCATAACATCAATCAAAAGTTATCGCATGAGATGTTGGCAACAGATCGTCTAATTTTTAGCCCCATCAGTATGTGTGGTGTGTGGGGAGGGGGATAATACTTGAACTGGTACGTCGCTTCGACACTTAATTGCCTGAGAATTCCACCATTGTTCCGCACGAAGATCTATCCATGAAATGAGTCTCGACTACCTGGCCATCTAGCTGTTAAGTTTTTTAAACCTTAATCGTTCTCAAACTCAGCAGAACCCGAAAAGGAGACAGATTTTTAATTAAGAATGTTTTTCTCATGTGAAAATCTATTTCTTTAATATGTTTCTGAATTCTTAAACCTATTTACTTGATGGCATTTACGTTTGCTCAGGTACTTTTTTTTTACGATTTATCTTCTATCTACATTACCAGAACTTTTTCCACTTTCTCTTTGATAATGTCTTGTTATGATGATGATTTAGCATTTTACTTTGTTGCAGAACATACCTACTTTTTTGCAGCTGCTTCATTTTTCTTGATGGTTCTTATGATAGTTTTCCAAAAGACGCTGCATATTGTCCAGTAGCAAAGCTATCTGAAATTTGAATTTTAATATCGAAAGCGATCGCTTTGCTTTTCGCTTTTGTTACAGTTAAATTACATGACATTAAGCAAGGGTTTGAAATTTCGCCCAGGGGAAGTTTTTTTGTATTCATATATCAACTGCTCCTTACACAGACACTTTCTTCTAGGCTGAGAAAAAGCTTTCCCTGCCAAAAAAGCTTTTATCTGGACTCCAATTCCAATGGTTATTACGAATCCTTAACAACTCCATCCTTAACGGTTATTATGCCGTTTATTGCTACTTTGAGTTCAATATAAGCTTTAGTATCAAACATAAGTTGATTGGCTGTTGTATAGTTTTCAAGAATTATAGAAGATATAGCGTCATCAAGGATCTTTGTTTCTTTGGGCATGTACTTCTCTCTTCGAGGACTAAAATTATTTGAGCTAGAGATATCTGGTTTGTCCAATCCGTTCGTTCTCTGAACTCAGCTGGAAATTCGAATATCCAATTGAATATTTCCTCCTCGTCATATATCTCGTTCTCATATTTCGTATTCTTTGACGTACTTAAACCGTCGTGTTTGGTATCGTGAGCACGACACCTTAATAAGCACAAAGCCGACCAAGTTCCATATTTTTTTATTAAAAACATGTATAATTCCCCATGTACCGTAAAGTATCGCACAGGACTTACAGAAACAAGTATGAAACACGTTACAAAAGGAAAGAAAAAGAAAATTTTAGTTATGAAGGAATTCAAATGTGTTAAGGTTATAGATGGCGCAGATTCAACAGGGGCGCTGTGTAAGTGTATATCCGGGAGTGCAAAGAGTTGTGTATATGACGAGAGAGAGAGGAGAGTTATTTTTTAATGGAGTTGGTGAGGTGTGAGAGTTTAGTAATGAATAAGATGTGAGTAGTTTGAAGTTGTAAATAAAGTTCGTTATTTGTTATTAAAGAGTGGTAGTTAATTGTAGTTAGTTAGTTTCGTCAGTACAAAATGTTTACAATGAATTTACAGAAATGGACAAAACCCACTTTTTGTGGAAATAAGTAGGTGGAAATCTAAAGGCTAATTTACATTTATTCGCTCGAAAGCCAATCCTAAGGCCTTTTCTTTCTCTGACAAACCTGGAACATAGAAGGAGCACATGTTCTACATTTTCTTCGCCACCAACATTTCAATCGCAGGAAGATGACGGAACCAAATTAAATAAGTTCAAATAACATAAACTGACCATTCCTAGTGAAAAATTAAAAGCTCCATATTGAAGTTATGAAATTCGGGTAATGCTAACAAATAGAAGTCGGATTACATTCTTCATCTCCAATACCTTTTAATTATAAAAATAAAAGCAAAGCAAATTTTTCTTAAAATTATAGTTGATAGTTTCAAATCAAAACAAGTCGCGTAGAAAGAGGCTTTCTTAAAATTCGCATAAAATTAAAATAATGTAAAAACGTTCGTGTATTTTGAAAATTTATAATAAATTGAAAAAAAACTCTTAAACCTAAAAACAAACCCAATAAAATAAATAAATGTTAGTTCAGTGACATAATGGAGAATATTAGGGCCCCCTGCAAAGTCAGGCTTTCGGCCCCCTAGGCTCCTGCTCCCCCTCCCGCGATACGAGGGTGTACGTTACGTCATTGTGTTAGTTTTTTTTTAAAAAAAACACACTTTTAGCTGGCCTACCTTCTTGGAAAGTAAGTTTTAAAAATAAGCAAGTCTTTTCTCTTAAAGTAAAATAATGAAATTCAAAATACTTATCGCCTGTAATTAGCTGTTACAAAATAAAATACCGATGCATTCATTCATATCAGATTATACCCATAGATATTTTCATAACCATCAGATTAATTAGCACCTTGGGAGTAATAAATAACCTCCCCCCGATCATGTGTTTCAACACTTCAGATTGAGAAACCGTTTAAATTTCGAAACTACGCAATCAAGCGAGTTGTAGCTAATCACATACGGCTTCAAGGTCATCAAATAATACGTTAATATGAACACAAGGACTGAGGTGAATTTAAATAGCGTGTTTTTGTTGTGGTTTTTTTCCCCTCCAAAATTACTATATGAGTAATAGCTAAAAATTATTTCTTGTGTGGAACATCGATTTAATTGAATAAATGTTTTTGCTTTTTAATTCTTAGTTGGAAAAATGTATTTCAGTTCATTACAGAAGTTATCCTATTGGAATTAAAAGCAGTTTTTTTTAACTCTAAATTCTTTATAATTAAATACTATTTTTACAAAAATATTGATATAGTTGAATGATTTAGTTCTATGTTTAAAGGATAAAAATATTAAAATTTTGTGAAAAATGCTTCCTATATTAAATACTTAGTTCACAATTCACAATCTGATTCTTGTCATATTATACTTTCTAAAACTTCACTTGTGGTGACCCCCCTGGGTCTCACCTTGAACACCAAGATTAATTTGAGGCAAAGAACCACTAAGAGCCATTTAGAATAATAATAATATTTATTTATTATTATAATTTTCTCAAAAAAATCTCTGATAACATATAATACTTTTATGTTACGTCCAATAAAGGGATTTACCTTTATAATAAATTAAATTACGAATGATGCAACTAATTAATAATTATGCTCAAGATCAAGTAAGGTCTACCGAAATAGGAGGTCCGAGAAATACACGTACTCGAATCCTTAACTTTCATTAACTTTAACTAATTCGCCTAAACTGACGCTTCTTTTAAGCGTAAGTAAATTATATTTACCGTTGGCTATATCAGCTTTCTGCTACTTCCTTAGAATCATAGCAATTCTTCTACACTATTCTAATCCTCTAATATTGCGGTTAAAGTTGCTGGCTCAATAGCCTTCCATCATCTACATTGCTATCTCACAACGCTCGACTTAAATACCTTATCTAATTTGAGTATCCCGTTCATCTTTTTGGAGTTGATTGGAAATAAACACGAATTTATATTCCCCAAAAAGACGCCTAAAAAGATTAGTGGAAAGGTTCCGTACAGATTCGTCACACACTCTTTTAAAATAATTTAAAAATCGGATATTTCAAATTTAAACATAACTGCATTACAAATAGAGAAACATCATCTTAAAAACAATTGTACTAATTTTACACAAAGAAATAAATTTTAACTGAATTTTTAAATATTTAAAAAAAGGCAAACCCCTTTTTTTAAATATTTTATTTAGTACATTATTTTAAATTTGACTACACAAGAAGCATATTTTACTGAATAAGATATAATTATTACTGATAATTATTTTTAAAGATTTTTTTACTACGTTTTATGCTAATAATAATAAAATTACTATCACAAGAATAATAATGTATAGGAAAACAATTAGTTTAATAACTGCGAAGGGAAAAAACAGAAATAGCCAGGAAAAAAAATATCAATACCAGCATATTTTAACATATTGTTCATTTCTATTAAAATTAATCAAGTTTATTCCATTGCAGATTCTATATTTCATCTCCTACATTCGAATAATAAAGTTAAAAATTCAATTGGCATTAAAATAAACAGCATCTTATTCAATTGTCTCATTCTGTGCAAAATCTTAATAAAGTTTTTCAAATAATAAAGTTTTTAAAAAGTAAATATACTTCTTTTATAATTTAAAGGAAAATTGATACCATTATTTAGACATTTCTTTAGTTATAGAGTATTCTTAACTATATTCGTTCACACGCGCAAAATATCATTTAACATTAATGTGACAATTGATTAGTAAAACTCAAATTTGTTAAAATTAAATTTTATACAAATGAAATAAGAGGTCAGGAAAACTTCGAAAACATCTATAAATGCAAATAATTGAATTTTATATCTGTTCTCATACTTTTCCACTCAAACCACTATTGATTTATTTTATATAGAGCAGAACCCTTTCCACCCTGCGATGATATACTTTGAACCTCAAAAACGACCGAACGAAAACACATCGCAAAACGTTCACAAGAAACAATAACTCATTCAATAAGCATACGCAGACTACAATCTTTTTTCAATCAGACGAACTTGCCGTCTTATCGGGAGCACTTTAGTACCAGCATATTTGCAAGAAACCTCATCAGTCCAAGAGATCAACTCAAAGAGCGTAGGCGACGAGCGAATTTAGAGAAGTCATTAAAGAAACAGGTTCTTCTCTCAACTCCCCAAGCCAACCATGACCGAAAAAAAGGCATGCTTCCGAAGGTCAAGGAGAGAAGAAAAAAGCAGCACAATAACTGTGCCATTTCTCGATTGTCAATGCTGCTTCAGTGGATATTAAGGCATCTGTGATGGTAAGAAGCCAATTTTGAAGAATACATGCTGATAAAGAAGTTTAATGAGCTGTTTGGAAGAACTTTTTGATGAATGATGTTATACCGTGCAAAAACATTGTTTTTCAACGAAGTTTATTAAAACATAACCTACATGATGCTAAGTAAATAGTTTATTTTACGGAGTTTTTCAACAGGAAGAAACATAAGAGGTTGCATCTGATAGCGTTGGTATGAAATGCATGAGAGATGTAGTATAACTGTAAACAGATGAATTTCCTCTAATAGATCTTTCTTTTTTATTATTTTATTACATAATATACTAGCTTTTTAAAAGCAACATTAAAAATAACAAATAAATTATACTGCGTTTATTGATTTTTACGAATTTTAATGAGTTGTGAACAGTTGTTGAATATTCCGATAAAAACATATTTAAGGCATGGGCCAACTAGTTCCAGGACCTCAACTTGAACTCTGGAGGGGACCTCGTCTTGTTCTCGACTTGGCCTAAATAAGATCATTATCCAAAAAAATTTTATCGTCAAATGTTAACCTCGAACATAATTATCCGAATAACTGAGAATTTCGAATTATGTGCTGAATCGCAACAGCTGTAAGTTTGTCGTATTCGTCATCTCTCTGTACACCATCGTTTAATCGAAAGGTGGCAGCCAGTTAAATCGGTTTGTGTCTATGTTCGTGAGATTGTAAGTCATGCAGATTTATTTGTTACGCGCGGGTTATAGTTTTTACAACGTATATTATTTGATAACTTATGGTATACAGGGTGTATCAGTACACAGTGGTTACAAACTTTCAGGACAAATAGAGTACACCTAGACGATAGGCAATCTATGGTCGGAAACGCTTTCCTGGTGCGGTAGTGAGGACACGAATAAGAGGATAAAACACGTTTATTATCCTTAGTACAGCAAAAAACTGAGAATAAGGAACATTAAAGAGACAACGATCATGGTCAAAGTAGGTATTGGGAATTACAACCCAGGACCATGATGTAGACCTCACATCTCCAACGCATTGAACCCGAACATGACTTGCGATAGCCCACGCGCCTGCCCTGCGATTGATTTGTACAAAATCCAGCTCAGTCTCCTCGTTGTTTGGCGTTCTAACTCTTATCTAAAGTTCCCGTGTGTCCATTATGAAGGATCCGCTGTAGGACAATCTTTGATGCAAGCGTGAAAAGAAAACATGGCTGGGAGTATTTCTCCTGGAGTAACATTGGGCGCACAGACACTCTGTTGCTCATCCATTGCAATCAGCATCCCCGTACGCCCAATGTATATCAGCGAGCTCAACATTCGTGAAACGTCTCCAGTGGTGTAACGGAGAACATTTGGCCCCCTTGCAAGCAAAGTCAGGTTTTGGGCCCTCAAGTTGGATTTTACAAAAGGTAGGTACTAGGCGGCAGTCAGGCTTTGGACCCCCTAGAATTCTGGGTCCCCAGCAATGCGGGAGTGTACGTTATGCCACAGAACGTTCCATCTTACTACCTCTCTGTTGGCAGGCGAAATGAACCTTCATACGAATGAAGCAGCAAAAGTCAATGTGCGCATGTACTGCCATCTGAGTTTTCGGTTTACGTAGCGCCATCTAGCGCGCACACCAGTCAAAGATTTCCTAACAATTTTCCTGTACTACGAACAATAAATGTTTTCTCCTCTTACTAGTGTCCTGTATTTCTAGTGTTTTGTGTCGCCATTGCCGCTCCAGAAAAGCTTTTAGCTTTTTCGACCATGCATTGTTATGTGATTTCCCATCATCTAGGTGTACTCCATTTGTTCTGAAAATTTGTGACCGCTGTACTGATACACCCTGTATACTATTTACTTAAAAGGGTCGAAGATGGGTAATATTTTTGCACAGGGGCCACGGGTTTCAAGAAATCTTAAGACGTTCTAAAATGAGGTTTTAACTGATTACAGGCAAGCAACGCAACCTAAGTCTTACTCGGGAAGTTGGAACATAGAATATATAGAGAGTGTGTCGAAAATGCAACTAAAGCTTTAATAATTTCAGAAAGGGAGATTTCTGCTAATTTAGTTGTTTTCAGAGGCTCAGGGTGCAACTATAGCTTTAGCATACCTTATCAAATGTAATGAAAAAACTGAATTTATCATACATGCGCACATATATACAGAGTGATTGTAATTAAAGTTTCACTTTCAAAATCTGTTAAAAAGAGTCACAGGTCAGCATAACTTCAAATTTGAACCAAACATACCTGAAGAAAGAGAAAACGGTATGTAATAAAACATATCATTGGCGTTTTCACAGTTGCTTTTCGTGTGGTTTTTGGCCAAAAGACACTTAAAAACCGATTTTTCCCATCCAATGCAATACGACCTTGTCGTGGTGGATATGGCTTTTCACTAACAGAGCAACAACTCTGTTGAATGACATGTAAGTCAAAAGTAAGATCTTTTCCGTCAAAAAATCGAAACAATCATATGCATTGAATATTACAGTTGGTGTAATGTGCAACTCATGCAAAAGCCGTCGTAATTTGGTTCAAAATACCACTAGCGGTCGAATCCATTTTCGTTATAGTACCGCTTATAATGCCATCTGTTGATACACATTGGAACTTTTTTCTTATGCCATACCATTTCCCTTTTTTCAAGTAAATTCAGTTCAAATTCAAAGTCTTTGTGACCAGTGGTGTTCTTTTTCACATCATTCTGAAACCTATTCAGTTTGTTCTTTTACGTATTAGTAAATACAAATAATCGACTATTATTTTTGACGACACCTGTGTCATAGCGGTGTCCCCAGGTAATGGTAAGTTGAACAGAAAGGAGAAAGAGAGTAAAATTGTGAAATGATAAGATGAACTTGGTTGAAATGGTCATATCAATGTTTATTGAAAACAGTGATGCCAATACAGGCAGTGAGATCAATAAATGCCTACTAGTTTCTGCACAAATTAATTTTACACTCTTAACGTTATTTTTCCGCTTTCTGATTTCAAATCATAATCACACATCATTAATTTTATTTACTAGTATATCTTCTCTAAACATATAAGAATTAATTATGAAATTATTTGCTGTTCTAAAAATTTTTTAACGTTTTTATATGCTTCAGAAGCGGTAAGTTTTCGATCATCGCACTACCTTGTTACAAACAGTATGAGTAATTGTATAGTAATGCTCAGGGAACTAAAACAAAATATCAATGTTTCCAATGTTTTAAACCAATCATCTTCAGCTAAGCAAAGAATTTACGCATCAATTGAGCGTAAGAACACGCGTTTGTAAACCGAGACGGAATAATCAAGGAATCCTTCCAATTTGAATAAAAGTATCTTCTATTAACATAAAACACATTACCGTTCGCTTACTGGAACAAAAACAACAATTATCTCTCCAATAAGTTCTCAAAATAAAACTATCAAACGCGATACAGGATTTCCTGTCGTCTTAAAAGAAACCATTCAGTATGAAGGCTCCGTTCAAAGTTATGTTTTGACGGCGTTTTTTAAAATCATGTATCAAGTCATACATAAAAAAGAATTTTCAAAAAAGACAACAGAAACTGTGTTGTTTAATTTGCATCGTAAAAAAAATAGAATGGCGAGAGTTATTCAAATAAAATTCAAGCTTTATGACAAACTTTTTGAATGTCTAAGCACACTAAGTTGTATTATGCATTATTATTAGCAAACAAGAAATTATCCAACCAGTATATATTTTTCTTATATTTGATATCTTCAGTCATTACTTTTGCTTCAAATAAATTTTCACTGCAGAACCATTGCATTGTGAACTCAAAACCACCAACACCCGGTGGAAACATTGATTTGAAGGTGCTGATAAAAAGTTTGAGGTACCTGGTACCAAGCATTCACCATCTGATCCAGAAAATCCCATACCTTGCGAGGTGATAGATTGGGAACAAATTCGGTTTCGCAAGAAAAACTACACGTTTTATTGGATTCATATCAGTGGATTCGGAGGCCAAGACATGACTTGAAATTCCCCAGAGAATGTTCATCGAATCACTCCCTGGTGATTCAACTGTTATGACATGATCCATTATTCTGTTCGTGAACACCCATCATCCATTCACCAGGAACACTGCTAACATGAAAGGGTGTATCTAGAATGAAGTAATGTTCACATAGCGCACATACGTCAGAAATGGTTTTACGTCGATGATGGATCCTAATACGTACCCTACGAAAACATTTCTCGCACCAAAATACTGCCACCATCTTGTATTCGACCAATTGTGCACTTATGTACTCATGTTCCAGGATATTTGCACTCATCAGTCAATGTGATTGAGCAAAAACATGATTTGTTGGACCAGGCGACTTCCTCGATTCTTCTACGATCCAATGTCAGTGTTTCATGACCTATTGCAGGCGCTGTAGACGATGACGTGCCGTCAGCGCAGGGACATGATTCGGGCACCGGCTGCATAGGACTATACGTAGCAATGTACACTGCACTGCGTATTGAGACACCCGGTCTGAATCGCTACCGTTCTAACTTATATCAGTCGTTTAGTTCTTCGGTCATGACAAACAATGGTCATGAATCAATGCGCCATGACCGACAATTCACTGACTGGTGTCTGGTCGTTTCACCATACATACACCTCCTTCGATAAGTACTCATAACAACTGCACGTGAACAGCCCACCAAGCATGCCGTTTCTGAATCGATGTTCAAAGGGTACGAGGCATAACGACTTTACCTTTATCGAAATCTAATAAATCAATTTCCATTAGGTCATTCAGCACTCTTTGTGTGGAAAGACAGTACATGGGCGATTTATGTACTCCATCATCAGCCGCACGGACGCCATGCTTTTGTCACCGAGCGAGCTCTTTTTGTAGGTGAGAAGTGGTCATAATGTAATGGCTCTTCGATGTATTTACAAGTTCTTGATTTATTTTTCCAAATAAACGTTTAGTTTGAACTACAATATGGGTTACTGGCGACGAACGTTGTAATTTTGAGCTAAGATCAAAAGGCGAAAATGACACTAAGCAGGTGTATATCTTCACCTTTAATTTGTACATCATTGAGATTTGAGACATTCAGGCGAATCTAACGGACAACCTCGTTATTCGGCATTGGGGTCTTCACTCTCGGTGAAAATAGGAGACTCTGAACCGATAATTTAATATGAACGTCTTCGGTCATGAACTCGCAACACTGAGATTGTCTTCACCTAAACTTAAATAAGTTATATATGTGTGTGTGTGTCGAGCTTATATATATATATAAGATATATAAGCTCGACACACTTTTTTCTTTGATGAAGAAATGCTCCAACATCAATTTAACATTCAGACTTTACCGTCCAACAGATAGAAAGCAACACGTTTTAATACATAATACTTATTTTTCTGTTTAAATCAATCCCTTTTACCAGAATAAAATATAATCCACATTTTTCGATGCTAAATTGATACTTTACCAGTTAAGGTGAAAAATGGCGAGCATATAAAATATTACGAAATTTTAAGGGAACAGAACAAAAAATGAATAAACATGATATAACCAAAAAATGAATAAACATGATATAACCACGTGAACTGTTTTTAATATATTAGGAACTTAATAATTTTTTGTAATAAAAACTTGTGTTCTGAATTTGGACCAGTTTCAACGCAATTCGCAAAGATAACCTTTTTAGCTCTGTGTAACAGACACCAACTGCTACGTTATCGCATTGATGCTTTATGGTCCTTATTTCCATAATCGTGTCGCATCCCATGAGAGAATCTTGGGGTTTCAACTAATGTTCTTCATTAAAAACGAAACTCAAACTTGTAATATCTAGCTAATAGCCATACTAGCAACCGAATTATCGTGGTCCCACCAGTATAAAAAATAACGGTTACACTACTACTTACATAATTCATTTACCTATTTAATGAATAGGATAATAATGAAACAACTGAAACTTTTGCACGTGTTTTATTCATAACACTTTATACACATACTCAACTGTTTCATTAATTACTTTCAGGAATAGCGCAGTTTTAATTAATACTATATATTCATAAAAATATGAAAGCTTAAAATAACTTATTTTTTCACTTGTTCAGTTATGATTATTGCCTAATAGCCGAGTGCACGTTCTTCAAACGATTTAATTTTTTTAAAATCAACTACTATAGAAAACAATATTTTTTAAAGATGGTAAAATTGGTGCGTATCAAAAAATTAAAAATACTTTTAATGAGTATACGCATTATAAATAATTTTAAACGAGCTGCAATTTGGCCTCACAGTAAAGAATGATTTTAACAGAAACATATATGAAGCATTTAAGCACAAGGGAAGAAGAGTTGTAAGGGTTCACCCTCCCAACCGAATTCCACAGACCCCAACAATTTATACCACCTCTTGGCGCTTTCGTCTACTTGTTTTTAGAATGTAAGCCCCCATAAGAGAATGTGTAAGCCACTGAATGTTTGAGAGAAAATGAAGATTCTAAAAAAGTAAACGAAAATGAATGAATGAAAATATAAATAAAAATTACAACAGAAAAGTAACAGTAGCAGTGTGTGTGTGTAATTTTCTGCTCCAGGAACTATGAGATAAATAACCTGACATAGATAAATTCCTATTAATATGCCGAAATAATTATAAATGTATAAATTATTTATTAAAAAATCTTGCATACATTTACTTTAAAAATAAAATTGTTTATTACAGCAAAGAAATCGCGAGGAGACAACGAAAATACGCGTCCTGACAATTCGAAATTGTCGTCGAAATACAAAACATATAACGAGATCTTCAAATTAAGGAAGTACTTATCAAAACAACTGTTAATTCAATAATTTCGCACCTAAATAAAATGTGATGCAATCGATTATAAAATTGAGTAAAATACAAAATAAAATAATTTCAAACATATTTATAATGATTAAATGTAATGTAACATAACACTAAAGCAAATTTTTAAAATATTTTTAATTTCTCATTAATTGATTTAAAAAAATTTCAATAGGTTTAATACCTGTATAAAACATCTAAATAAAATATATTTCTTTATTAGAATACTTGAAAGCACTCGGAATTTATTTTTTAATACAACAAATTTTGGTAAACATTAAATTTTAAATAAAATCGCGTTCTAATATAAACAGTGATCGATTTTTTTATCGCACAATGCTTGAACTAATGTCGAATAAAATACGCACAAAAAATGATATTACAAAACCATATGCATCTAAAACTGTCTCGCAAATCATTCGAACTTTTCTTACGCGTCTCCACCCCCACATCCTCCCATTATGAATTGTCTGGACTCACAAAGAAACACAGGCAGACACTGCCATATAAGGTTTAGCCTGATTAGAGAGTGTGACCTTGGAATATCAATAACAGTATCACTAACTTACGTAGAGTTCTCAAAAATTGCTTTAATGCATTTTGAAAGAACATTGATCCGTTTTTTCAAGTGATTTGAACACTTACTGAGTCAAAATTATGAATTGACATTTGATGAATTCGTGTGTGTGTTTCAATTCATCTCTTAACCCTTTAGCGCAGGGGTACTCAACCTTTTTTTTTCTACTGGATCTCATACATATGTCAGCTATTTCACGCGGGGTCGCATCACAATATAAAGAAAGGGTGGGGGTTGAAATGTGGGAAATAGATCAAAATATTTAAACCCCTATTTTGCTTCTTTGAAATTACTATTTTTTATAATTTTTTTATTTTTGTCACTAACACTGAATTAGAAGCATTTAAGAAAAACTCCTTCACAATTTCTGCATCAGTGCACGGTTTCATATGATTACCAATAATATAACAAACTTCATAGGGTGTCTTTGTTACCGCTGTGATATTACCACTGACTAAAAACTTTGTTGCTATTGCAAAGACTCGATTCAAGAAAGCCTACTTATCACCTGTTGAAAGAGATCTTCGAGGAAAAGTGCCGTTGAATGATTCCTGTTTATTGGTAGTTTTTAAATACAGCACTTTCGTGACAAATCAAACAATTACTGTTTCACGTTTGTGTTCACCACAAAATAGTCAATCTCCCAATCGTCTTGAAACGATCTATTTTCTTCGAATATTTTCTCTTGCAAGATATGAATGATAGTTAAAAATTAGTTCCACCCGTAAACTGTCACTACTCCACTGTTGTCTGTTATCACTAATCGTAACCGCTACAAATAAAAAAAAAGAATATCAATTCGTACTCGTACGACTTCGTCAGCAAAGAGCGAAGTTGATATGTTTGATTTCTTGACACCAAATTTTTAATACACTGCTGGACAATTGCTAAGGACGGATCACAAATTGCTATGTAGCATAACATTAAGCGAGACATGAGGCCTAGTAGGATAAAATATAGTTGTCACACTGTTCAGACATTAGAATAAAGAATATTTATTGTTCTGGAAAGTACAAAAGCTGTGAAACATCTGAAAGAAAAAAAATGTTCATTTGATTTGCGTACGGAGAAATGGAACAATGCATCTAAAAGTCAGCAGGCACCTTAAAGAAAGGTATCAGTACGGGATATGTCCACCGTGGAGTGTGATGCAACATTCCACACGTCGTACCATACTTTTTTGCACAACATTATCCAGCAGCTGTTGAGGCAATTTATCCCATTCCTCTGTGAGTGCACGGATGAGGGTGTTCTTGTTTGTCGGAGGATAGTTTCGACCAGCAACTTGCCTCCCCAAAGCCTCCCACACATTTTCAATGGGGTTTAGATCTGGAGAACGCGCTGGCCATACGAGACATTGAATACCCTCGCTGTCTAGACAATCCTGAACAGCGAGTGTTCGATGACATGTTGCGTTGTCGTCCATAAAAACAAATTTATCACCGACAGCACCACGGAAAAGACGAACATGAGGGAAGTAGAACTTCATCAATGTATCGTTGGCCCGTCATAGTCCCATTCGCAACCACATGTAGGCGCGTGCGGCCATTCATCATGATGCCGGCCCACACCATGATACTGCATGTAGGATATCGGTCCTTTTCCTGGATATTTTCTGGACGATAAGCAGTACCACTCGCGCCAGATCAGTTGGCGTCTACAATCCGATGACAGACTGAACCTACTCTCATTTGAGAATAGTACGCATGCCCAGTCCTGTTCAGTCCAATTGTGATGCTCACGACACCATTGCAAACGGGCAGTACGGTGCTGTCTGGTCAATGGGACACACACAACAGGTCTGCGTGCATATAGTCCTCCTCCCCTCAAACGTCTGGCAACAGTTTTTCGGGAGATCTGCTTTCCTGAGGCAGCAAGAAACTGATTTGCCACCTTCTGAGCTGTGGTGCGCCTGTTCCTTTTTGCTGATAGGACGATATATGTCTTCTGCAGGCGTCTTACTTCTAACACGACCTCCCCCGTGCCGTCTACTACACATTCCAGTAGTTTTAAATGACTTCCACAGCCGTGAAACAACGCTGTGAGCGATGTCGAACTCCCTGGCAACATCTGTTATTTTTCGCCCTTCTTCGATCTTTCCAATAATTCGGCCACGCATAAAATCATCTATGTGATGTCGGGAAGACATGCCAAAAATTTTAAGTTCGTCTATTAAATCTTTCCTGTAAAACTTTGACTTGAAACAACAACTGTCCACACGCGTCAAAACCTTTAAAGCTCTTATGAACGCTATCACGTGATGAACAGACGTGGGAAAAAAATTTGCATACTCATACTTCTTCTTACTAATATCCCGCAATTATTCTAATTCTCCACATTTTGCTTTCTTTCATTTTGTGGTTGCTATGGATGATAGTGTTATCCGTCCTTAGCAATTGTCCAGCAGTGTATATTGTTCTTAGATAAGTGAATTTTTCAGAGCAATGGGCACTGACCGGGCCACATAAAAAGGCTCAGTGGGCCGCAGGTTAAGTATCGCTGCTTTAGAGGGTCATTTATTTATGGTAACAATAGATTAAAATATTTTTGGGACTGAGACTAATGTATGAAAAGAAATTCATTTAGCTTATTGGATAAGATTAATTTGATTTTTAATACCAGAGAGAGTTTTTTCGTTGTATATTTACCTCCATCTATTGGAGGCTACAAAAAAGTAGGAAACTTAATGGTTATCATTTTTTAAATTAACATTTATAAAATATATTTTGTAAGTACTGCAAACGAGAAAAAGAATTGTATACTGTGTGTTTTTTTTTATTCATAGAGGACAAATTATAATATTATTTTCCCATGAAATTTTGGAAGGCACAAAACGTTTAACGAGACACTTTTAGTTGTGTCCACATGTCGTGTTCTCTTTTGATGTGCCTAAGTAGTGCAAAAAAAGACAGTGTCTTTACGTATTTTCTAAAATTGGAAAAAAGTTACTAATTTTATTCAATATCACATTGTCTGGAACATTTTTTTACTGCCCAGGAAACGGTGGCGTAACGGAGAACATTTGAGCTCCCAGCAAAGTCAGGATTTGGGCCCCCATGTTGGAATTCACAAAGGGTAGGGTACTTGGCGACAGTCAGGCTTCACCCCCCCCCCACCTCCCCCCGCACACATACATAATGTGCGCGGATTTACGTTACGCCACTGCCAGGAACTTATGGGTCGTCGTTTTCGTTTCCAATTTGAAAATCATGAAATCTATTGGCATGCTAGCCGTAAACGAAAACTTAGTCTTGGCAGCCCATATATCTTCTACATAATATCGACAATATAAAAGAGTGACAATTGCCAAATCAATGAGTATATACTAGATAATATACACTTGAGAAATATAATGAATAATATAACAGACACTTAAAATTCTGGTGACATCAAGGTATTTATAGCCCAAAATACACGAAAAATAAATAAAGGAAGGCTGGGATATTGACTTCTCTTTAGAATCTTGTTATTAGGTGGAGGTGTTAACAGGATGAGTTAGGGTTTATAAATTTTTTAATTTTCTGAAGTTACTAACAGATGGCAGCACAAATTAAACGTAGTAAAATAGCTCATTATGGACAATTAAAAATAATGCAATATTGGTTGTAATACTTACCACGGCTTTAATAATGAAACTATGAGAAATTATAAACGATAAGAAATATTTTTACGACTTCCCATCCAAATTTATTATAGCTGTAATAAAAATTAACTTAATTAAAACTTCCAAAACTAGGAAATAATACACCGGCATACTTTTTAACATACCCTTACATTTATAATTGTTTAATATCAACAAGATTAAAATACGCTACATGATATTTTTATCAATCTCACATCGGAACATTCAAGTCAGGGGTAAAAAAATACATATAAAAAAAACTCGAAATGCCTCAAAATTATCTTAACTATGACAGTCAGCCAAAAAGATTATTTTCCAAAAAGAAAAGTTTTAAGAAATTTTCATCTCTCTCTAATGTGGTCATGAATATTACAACTGACTATTAATGTTCTTTGTATATTTTTCAAAGAGAATTTTTACAGCTGTAATAAAAGTAATATAATTAATACAGTTACAAGCTACTTACAAACTAGACAAACCAACCATGTTTAACAAACTAGAAATAATACTACTGAAAAAAATGTTCTTTGTATATTTTTCAAAGAGAATTTTTACAGCTGTAATAAAATTCTTAATTAAAATAATATTTAGTAACTTACAAACTAGATAATTACAAACCATGTTTTTCAAACTAGAACTAATAAAAAAATATTTTTAGTCGTAAATCATTCCGGTCATTTGAATGCTTACACCAACAATTTTTTTATTCTTATTATTTTTTTATCATTCAATCGCCGGAGAAGATATGACGATTTGATAAATGTATAGTGCCTTGACCATTTGATTCAAAATAATATTTTAACTTTAAGAAACTACATAATTAAAAGATTTTTTCTAAGCCTCTGAAAACATATTGTTCTCGCCCATCCGGTATAGTGGTTAGCGACGCTGAATCGTACTGTCACCTGTATGGTGCTCAAATCCCGGAGAAGATATGGATGCCCTTTGCCATGATGAATTTTAGTGCCTCGCGGCATGGGGGGTACCTAAATAGCCGTCGAGCCGCAAATCCTCTCGTGTTGAAGGGAAAGAGGTGGGAGGCCTTTTTTCCACCTCCGAGATTTTTCTTTATTGGTTGGGTGGACCGAGCCAAATTTGTATCTGTCACCTGTATGGTGCTCATTCAGCTACGGCTAAGTCAGGCGTCACTTAGCCCTTTGCCATGATGAATTTTGTCTAGGGCCCCTTGATCATGGCCTTTGCCGATCAGGTGACATTGGTAACAACAACAAAACATATTTTTCTGTTGAGATTTTTCTTTATTGGTCTAGAGAGTCGCAAAGGAGGTTTGTATCATCAAGTCTGATTAACCCCACTCATTCAGTCCTAAGTCCGAAATTACTTGTTGACTAGCTGGGCTCCTTTTTCAATTTCTGTCTATTTGAATTACTTTTTCTTCCTTTTAAATACTTAATATGTTGTTTTTTTGCTGATTTTTAATTTTGCTTTTATTATTTATTCCTTCGTGTTTTAAAGATATTATATATACCTCTCATTTTCAAGCATTTATTTTACTAAAAAATAACATTAAAATAATAATTTACTGATTAGAATGGCAAATTTACATTCCAATCTTTAAGTTTTCTCTATTAAAAACATTACCAATAACGATAATCAGTAATCGCTACTATATGTCATTTAAATACGATGTAATATCAGTTAGGAAGGAAATCCGAACTGGAAGCAACAGCCTTGAGTTCCTTCCAGTCATAAAACAATGAGGTTATTGTTATGGCTTAATAATGAAATAAATATCGAATATGTCATCGTGATGAGAACGATACAGGTAAGTTGTTATAACATTTAAATGCTTATTTAAATGTTAAAACTGAGAAATAGAACACTCTAAACATTCCCCCCATTGTTTAGCAAATACACCGATAAACAAAGCCACTGATGGAGTATTATTTTTATGTGAATCATTACAGACATCGCTGACTTGTTAGTAAATTTTGTTACTGTCTCGTGAATGACAATTTTTTTTTTCGGCTTTAACAGTATATTTTTGCAATTACTCTTTGAACTAGTTTAAATATTTACGCAGTTTTTGCGGAATTTTTGAAATAGTTATTGAATTATAAATCAGGCTCACTGTTTTCAGATTTTTTTCACCTCCTTGCCATTCATCAGCTTTTGAAAAATTCTACAGAAATCTCTTGATTATTGATTTTTCAATTCTGAGAAAAACTAAGGATAAGGAATTATTATTATTATTATTATTAATGTTGAATGTTGTTTACATAGCTTTATTTTCAGGTCATTTAAATATTTTTTTCGACTTATCACAAAAACATATTTTTTTTTTCAAATTATTCGTAGTATTTCACAGATCCATTTTAGCAGTTTTTTAATCATTACTCTGTTTAGGCATAATTCATTGAAACGAGTACACTACTTCATTTAAGTTTTAAGTACTTGTGAGGGGGAAATAAATTACCGTATATATATAAATGTAAACAAATCCGTGTATAAACCGACAATGGGCTTCTTTTTTTTTCAAAATTTACTCACAATTTAGAACTTGAATATACGTAAGCCGAAAGGAAATATATGTACGTATATACTCGTAGTTGTCAAATATCTTGTCATGAAGGCGAAAATGTCACTAAGTAACTAAAATGTATAAAATATTTGCCAATGAAATGTCTGTAGTTTTATTTTTAGTAACCCTATCTAAAGCGCTGAAATACTTTTTATCCCATTCATTTGTTCCTTTGGACACTATCTGTGCTATTTATATTTTTCTGTGCCATTTTTCCCTCAGAATTTAAAAAATGGGTGAGCAGCAAAATTCGTATATGGCACGTGATCGTCGACCTATGTTTCATGCCCTGGAGTTAAAACTCGCCACATAATAATGATAAGCATTCAGACGTCCCAATGAGTGAATGTGAATATTCAGAACTATTTAAGAACTCGGATTCTAACATTGATTTTGAAATATTTATGTGAACTTTTTTCTTTTAGAATAAATGTTCCATGTAAGACACCAGAATATTTAAAAGATTGAAAAATCGACTGCGGGTGGCTCGCTTTTTTCTGAAGTACGTCTTTTTTTTTTTTTGGAGATCAGGCCGAGCCCCTTATTTTAATTTTAAAAGTTTCTGATAGTCTCAGCTTATACACGGAAATATACGGTATAACCATGACTAATTACTGAAGAAATTGTTTCGTGATACAATTAAATAAATAAATCGTGAAAAAGTTCTAAAAATATTTGTAAAGTTTGGTACTTTTCCGTTTTGCCGGCGGCAGCGATAAAGACGCCAAATGGAATTTGGCGTCTTTATAACCTTTACCGCCTTTAATAACCTTAATAACCTTTTACCGCCACATTTTAAAAACAAGTCGTAGTCTTTTCTTATCAGTAACGTTTTTTTTATAACATATTAAAAATAGATGAAAAATCAGTGAGAACTAACATCTGAAACATTTTTTTGTGTGTGTACATTGTATGCTGTCGCCAATAAAAAGCCTGATTGGTGAGATTTGCACCGGCGAAACGGTACAAAAGTACCAAAATTTTTTAACTGACTGGGGCATATACAAATGAAATTAATTTTCTCTTATGTGGCAGACCACAGATCCATTTTCAAACTAAAATTGATGAAGTTCAATTAATCATAGAAATCCATTTAATTACTTAAAATTCATAATAAAAACGCACCACCATAAAACTAATATCTAATCACTGTTAGAATATCATTTTGAAATGAGCATAAAAAATGCAGGAAAAATGAACGTGGCGTAAAAATAATCAACTTAAGTAAAATATAATACAAATAAAAAAGGAAACTTTGGAACGTTTCCAGAGTTCATTACATTTGCTATCATTTTTAGAATCTTCCAACTATGTTTCGAGATAATATTTGATGAACATCATTTCAGTCAAGTTAAAGGGGAGGGGGATATAGGAAATAAAACATAAAAAGGAAAATATAAAGAGTTATTAAGTGGTTATGAGAGAAATAAGTAACATCACGCATGGCGGAAAAAATATCTTATAGATACTTATCACAGCATTCGCGAAAACGTAGAAAATAAAAAGTACCGGAGAGCGAAAAAGAAATGCAACTTATAGACATTTTATCAAAAAAAATCGCCCAATCTTATACTTTATTCAGTCAAAGATAAGTTTTCATTGGTGTTTCAATCCATAGTAATAAGGCAGTTAAACTATGGGGAAAACCCAGCACACTGCAGAAATAATTATATTTTTTAGGCCAAGTAATGGGTTTTTATCTGAGAATTAAAAGTGTTCCATTTGTGCAGCTTCTCATTCTAGATCCTGGTGTGTCCACCTCTTCATTTTTAAGAGTAGAATATGACGTCATAATATCGGGTGAAGTTTACTTTGTAGGGCGAATCATATTACGCATACTCAACGAACAAGACTTCTACTAGACAAAACAATTATCGCTCCCACTAAAATTATCGCTGACAGCTGAACGATACCGATTTAGGTTACGAAGACATCGATTCGAAGAGAAAGATGAGATTTCAATCGAGACAGATTTTAACTTAATTTAATTGAATATGATATGCAGCTGTAGAATAAATTTGTACACAATTTTAAACTTATATCGTTCTCTATCTCCAAGTTGTATAATTTCCACAAAAATATGATTGAGAAATATAAAATTGAAATATGTCATTTGTTTTAAAAAAATTAATAAATAAAAAATTAAGAAATATATAAATTTCACACAGAGAAAACAAAAGTTTATTTCAGAGAAACAACGTACCAAATTTTTCGAATCCAAAATCCAGTATAAAATTGCAGTTCAATTATTAATTCATTTGTATAGTAGCTCAGTTATAGAACATTAATAATTATCAATTTTTTTCATTAATATATATATATATATTATATATATATATATATATATATATATATATATATATATATATATATTGGACTGTTTAACATTCTAAATATTCTCACAAATTTAATTTATATTCATTATATTTTATTGCTGTTCTTATTGCTAATATTCGTATATTTTCTTGTGTGTAATATTTCGAATTATATGAATACCAATTTCATATATTCACAAAAGGTTACTTTGTATTCAGATTGTGACATGTTAAAATAATTGAGTTCTAAATATTGTGTTGTCTATTGACGATTAAAAATAAAAAATTAGATTTTGAAACAACTCTTTATTAGTTAAAATATATTATTTGGTATCACTTCTCAGGGTTAAAAACAGAAAAACCCACAGATTGCTTTATGAACGAATTTCGAAGCAACTTATAAGCTTAAAATTACTATTCCAATTTAATATTTAAAACACTAGCAGTAATTTTTAAAAAATTGTCTATTATTCCGACAAATCTGTGTTACATGTATGAGAGATGTCAAATATATCAATAACTATTAAACTCTTGAATTGATGCAAATAGTATAGTATGCAAAACAGAGTGTATATTATAGTATGCACAAGTAAATAAATATTTGCAAAAAGTAAAATCATATGAATCTTCCTAAATTAACTAATAAAACTCGTTTGAATAAGAATCCTACCAAAAAGAATGATGGATAATACTACACATTTTTGACCTAAGTAACTTTAAAAAGTAACTTTAAAAGTAAACCAAGTAACTTTTTTTTAAACAAAATTCTTTTTTTCCATATACATTTATTAGCAACTTTGAAAATAGTAGTCTCAGCACTAATTTCAGGTTATCAAATTCTCAACGAATTTTGTATCCGTACATTAGGGCAAATAGAAAGAGAAAAAAATTCAGAATTTTAAAATCTAACAATGCGGAAAAATTTTTCTCTAGTATATAGATGACGAAGAAAATAAAATAAAAAGCTAAAATTTATGTTAATTACTGAGCTAAGGTGAATGAAGTTTAGGTAATTGAGTTTTTTTACAATAACAAGTCAAAATAATTTTTAGAAAGCAAAATATAGCCATTATAGTTCTTTTTAACATTTAAGGTATCCGACTACGTACGGAACCGTGATTTTGAAAAAGCGCATAAAAGGATAATTTTCATGATATTTAGCGTCACTTAGATTAAAATACATGCATAAAATTGTTTTAAGAACATTATGACAAAAAAAATTATTTAAATACAATATTTTGGCAAAAAATTAACTTAGAATAAGTTTTTTTTCAAAATGTTCTCCTTTTAAAAAAAATGCTTCAATAATAATAATATTTTGTTTATATAAAGACTTCTTCATAGAGTCTGAACTAAGATTTTTGAAAAATTCATATTATTTTCAGAGTTACTACCAATTAAAATAATTATCGGCTTAAAATTTCTTCCCTCATTTGTAGTAAAATATGGATAAATCCTCTTCTAAGTTATATATTTCAAAGTTATATATTTCAAAAATTCTAGTTGAGCCTCTGTACAGAGGTCTGGGCTATATACAGGCAAAATATTATTATACTAGAAGAATTTTTCATAAAAGGAGAATGTTTTGAAAAAAGATTATTCTAAGTTAATTTTTTGCCAAAATATTATATTTAAATAAATGTTTTTGTCAAAATGTCCTTAAAACAATTTTATACATATATTATAATCTAAGTGACACTAAATATAATGAAAATTATTCATTTATGCAGTTTTGCAAAATCACGGTTCCGAACGTAGTCGGATACCTTAATGCGAAGCGAGAACACCTACTAAATATGTAGTTACAAATAAAAAATCCATATCAGGTACATTTAACAATTTCTTTAGTATTAAATTTTTTAAAAAAACTACTGTCCAGGAATGACAGTGAACGATATACGTATCTGGAAACGGATAAAAGCTTGGATCGAAATGATTTGACGGTGGGGTGGGGAGAGAAAGATAGCCGAGGTTATGAAATGTTGCAACGTACATTGTACTTATTCACTGAATAGTACTTACTTATTATCAATAACCATCGTTTTTAGTTATTTATATTGTAGAAAAATATTTTTATTTTGTGTCTAAAATCAGCTAACCAAAATTAAGTCCTTTTCAAATTTTTGAAAATTAAACCTCTTAAAGCATTACTAAATTTTAAATTTCTTTTTTTAATTATTTTTCTCCTATAATCTCCATATTATTAAGGTGACCAACCGTCCTCCTTTAATAGGTTATGCCCTTCCTCTAAAAGTCCCTTGCCCTCTTTTTCAATATTTAAAAACTGATCTATTAATATCTGTATTCAGAGATGAACCAAATATGTTTCCAATATTTCGAAGAATGGTCTGAAAAAAATATCGCAGGAAATAATAGTATTCAGTTGTGTTTTATAACTTCAACACAAATAAACTGGGCAAGTATAAAAAATTGTGTTGAATTTTTATCGAAAGAAATGCCTGATATTAAAGTCGATGACAATGGTCTGTTTGAAGAAGAAAAGCGACTGAATGCATATTTAAATTCTAATAAACTAGAGCAATTGGAAAATCAACACGCTGAAATTGATAAAAGATGGGTGAAAAAAACAAACCATTTAAAAATGAACAGATTCCATACGAAAATTTATTTATCCTAGTTGAATTTACGTCGTGCTGCCCACGAACTAATGCAGCAGTTGAAAAGAGTTTGTTGAGCTGGTAATGATTTTTGGACAAGAGAGAAATTAAGATTGAGTAATGATATTTTAGCTGCAGCACACTTACTTTAAAATTCAATATGAAAAATATGTCTCCCTCTGAAATTTCCGATATGTTCGAAAATGATATATTGACAAAATAAATTCATTCAATGGAAAAAAACTCATTTAAGTAAATATTTAAAAGGGATATAAGCATAGGAAGTGTATTTTTGTTTTGAATTAATAAAATATTTCATACAGATACGTTGAAATTTTATCTTAAATTTTTTTGTCCTCCTTTTCATTGTAAAAAATTGATCACCTTAATATTATAGAACAGGGATGGCGAACCAGTGGCACGCGTGCTATCAATGGCACGCGACACAATATTTTGGGCGATCAAAATGGTTTGCATTTTATTTCAAAATAACAAAGTTCACTATGAAGTATTACGAACAAACTCGAGTGTTCGGTGGTGGGGAACACACTCGTGTTTTTATTGTCTTGCCTTAGTTACTTCGTGGGCTACAGTTGCTTATGATGTAAAATTTGTCTACGGATACCATAGTCAATTTTTTTGACACAACTATATTTTAAAGTTTATTTGTGTTATATTTACGATTTTTAACTGCTATTTTTTTAACATAACTAGTTCAGTGAAATAACAAAAAGTGCAAGATAGTAAGTGTAACAGTGAACTTCAAACTCGGCGAATCTAGACATATGGCATTTTTAATAAAAGCGACAAAGCGGTGTGTGTTTAGGTTCTGGAACAGTGGTATGCAGACCATCGTCGGTAAAACGGCATTTTGAAACGAATTACAAATCCTCTTGTCAAAAAAGTGAATCACAATAAAACTAATTAATTGCTTAGAAACCGTTTGGCAGATGACTCCAATTCAACATGCATTTTTCTAAAAGTAACATCTTACAAACCCTAATGTAAGTAATTTGTCATCGAATCTGAAAAATTAGAAGTCACTAATATATTACTTTATAATTTGAATTACACGTATAACTAAAACATTTACAACAATACGGTGTGTATAAGGTATTTTTTCGTAGTAAACAAACAGTTTTGAGTTGTTAGTATTAGTTTTATTATTTCCCCAATAAACACACAAGTCAAATTTATTTGACGGTACGTCTAATTTCATTCAACATTTCTTTTTATATATTACTAATATATTACTAATATATACTAATATATTACTTTATAATTTGAATTACACGTATAACTAAAAACATTTTACAACAATACGGTGTGTATAAGGTATTTTTCGTAGTAAACAAACAGTTTTGAGTTGTTAGTATTAGTTTTATTATTTCCCCAATAAACACAAGTCAAATTATTTGACACACGGTACGTCTAATTTCATTTAACATTTCTTTATATATTACTAATATATACTAATATATTACTTTATAATTTGAATTACACGTATAACTAAAACATTTACAATAATACGGTGTGTATAAGGTATTTTTTCGTAGTAAACAAACAGTTTTGAGTTGTTAGTATTAGTTTTATTATTTCCCCAATAAACACAAGTCAAATTTATTTGACACACGGTACGTCTAATTTCATTTAACATTTCTTTAGAAAAAATGGCACGTTGATCCATTAAGGTTCTCCATCTCTGTTATAAAACAGGGGTGTCCAGTGGCCCACCAGTACATAATTTGCGGTCCGCCGACTCTTTTTTAAAAAGTTTTCTAACATCAGGTTTTTAAAGTTTTTTCATTTTGAAATTTATACATATATATAAATCTACAATGTATTTGCTTGTTACCTGCTCCTGTTTTAAAATAAATCCTTTTTGATAATAGAAATGTCTTTTAGATTAAAATAGATTTATATTTTATCAAACAGTTACATTTGATTTTAATATAATAAATTACTTTTTTAATTGTGCATTATGCATATCCTTTACTATGGATGGTACATGATTCTCTGTGTGTGCGACTTTTATTTCTCCTCCTTTTTTGTTTGAATTGCCCCAAAAAAGCAAAAGGCAGTCAGAGATGTTTTTAAAGTTTAAAAAAATATTCATGACGGTTAAGATAAAGGACAATCTATACTTAATCGTTTGCGAGTAACAGCACAATCAAATTTAAACAATGAGTAACGAAAGATCAATTCAAAAGGAACACCTTAATTTTCAGGAAAATGGCAACACACTGTAACATTTTAAACATTACTTGATCATTGCATTATTATATTATATAAACATTATTGTGTTGTCTATGTCTTTATACATGAAATATAATGAAAACAATAATAATAATTCATTCTGTATTAAATTTTCACTCCAATAAACGTTTTTTTTTTGTTTCCTAATCTAATATAAAGATACATAATTTTATGTGCGGCCTGCGAGATTATAATGTTTTTCCGAAGTGGCCCGCAAGGTTATTTGGGTTGGACACCCCTGTTATAGAACATCTTTTTCCGCATAGTTTGGTTCCGATTAATCATAACTTTTTTTCTCCATATAACCGCAATCAACGCTACATCACATTTTTAAGCATCACCACAAGGTGAGAGACAGTACACGAACTTGTACTAATGGGGCCATGAAGAAAAATGATACACAATGAAGCGTACGGATAAAAGAATCTTTCTTATCATCCTCTAACTCTGTACACGGACAGCAGCAAATTGCAGCAGTGGGTCAAAGATACGAGCAAAAATTTTTCTCGTGATCATCCATCCGAAGTGGAAGAACCAGAAGCCTAGGAACACAATGACTACACGGCCATGAAGCAAGCGAGGATGTTTCTTCTTGGCAAACGATATTTTTGATGTTGCCCTTTTTTTCTTTTTGCTAAGAGTTCTTTTTTGCTGTTGTTGGTTGCTCTTCGCTTCATGGATCAGAAGAGAGCGATCATTAGGGGAAAGGAAACTTCTAAGTCAAGGATTAGCTATTTCGGAACTACTTCTAGGAACCTGCAATGGGGAGAACATGGGGGCTATTTATTCCTCCAAGGCACTCGAAACATAGACGAGTCTAGGTGTCATGATGGTAAAAAGAGGATATCACGTGAGGAGAAGTATCCTTGTAGAGGGTGACAGTGAAATTAGAATGCGGAATCACAACACTGAGATGTCCCAGCACGAGATCTCATCAACGCACACAAAAACAATTTGTTTCCAAAAGTGTACCAATGCGTTGCTCTTTCTAGTCACTGTTCGTCATTTGCTTATATGAGACGTTTCAATTATAAAAATTATATTTAAACGCAAAAAAGTTTCATGTTGGAAAAAGATACAAAAATTAGCTCAAGGTGACTAACTACGTTCGAAACCGCAAATTTGAAAAAGCATATAAATTGATATTTTTATATTTATTGTGAGTTGAATAAGAATACGCATGTAAAATTGTTTTAAGCTTATTATTACAAGAAAAAATTATTCAAATGCAATTTTTTGGCAAAAAAATGAAAAAAGAATAATGCATTTTCAAAACATTCTCCTTTTATGAAAAATGATTCTTATTATTAATATTTTTCCTAAATATATGTATGTATTTAGGACTTCTGTGCCAGGGTTTAACATAAGATTTTTGAAATACATAATTTAGAAGTGGATTTATATATTTTATTAAAGTATAGAAAATTTAACAAAAAACACCAATTATTTCAATTGATCGCAACTCTGAAAATAAAATGAATTTTTCAAAACTTTTAGTTCACCCCTGGTGTAGAAATCTCAGCTAGGCAAAATATTATTATTATAGAAGCATTTTTCATAAAAGGAGAATGGTTTGGAAATATGTCCTTTTCCATTTTTGCCAAAAAAATGCATTTAAATACAAAAAAAATTTGTAATAATATTCTTAAAACACCTTTATATGAATATTTTAATTCAACTGACACTAAATATCGAAAAATTATTCATTTATATGCTTTCACAAAATCATAGTAGTTCCGAAAGTAGTTCGTTAGTAGTAATCATAGTAGTTCCCTAAAATCTTTCAATAAAGATTTACGTATTAATAATTTCTACCCATAAATTATCTCCTAACTGTAACTGTAACCTACTTCAGAAATATTTCTAATGAATAATGGAAAGGTAAAATAAACTAATCCAACGATGTGAATTAATATTTCAGAAAAATTTACGATAGCCAGCAATTAAAAATTCCAGTCTCTCAATAGATATCAACAATAAATATTCAATTTTATACATTTACCACATAACAAAAAGTAAAACTTGATCGCAAGAAATGATGCGTTTAGCTATATATAATTTGAACTATTTTCATTAGTGTGAAAATACTTTCTTTTACCATAGTTTCAGAAATATATAAAGAAAGATATAGTTCGACTAACTTATTTTAATAATAACATCATAAACAAATACTGTTAGAGATTTATTTATGATTACACAATGATGTAGTTACGCAAAAACTAAACAAATAAATATTTTACTTAACTCCCTAAATTAATAATTAAAAAACATTTTACGGCATTCAGAAACAAAACTAAACAGTCCTTACATCTTTTAATAGAAAAACAAAATTAAAAACATTCTTTCTTACTGAGTTGAATAGTTCATCTACTGCTTCGCCAAACGATTTTGGTTTTTTTAATGATAACAAAAGGTAAATAATATATTACTTTCCGAAGTGTTATACTAGAAAACATTCGAAAGAAAAGCATGCCACTTCTCAGAAAGAACAGAATTTGAAAACAATATATATAGAACCCTTTATATAGAATTATTAGTAGAAAAAAAATTAAAAGATTACTTCAGTAATTGAAAACAAACCAAAAACAATCTTTTATAAATAGGAAGAAGAAAAAAGGAAAAAGTGTGTCCTGAAAAACAAAGGATGTTTTATAAGATAGCATAAGCATAAAAGCAGGAGAAAATTTAATTTGAAGAGAGTGAAAGAATAGCTAAAATTTGAATATATCTCACGACAATAGAATACATGAATATAAGATTTACTTAAAAGTAAATTTTGTAAATTATTAGGTCATAACGAAGAATTGTATTTTCAGACCAGCCCATTTCACACGCAATGTATTTATTCTGTGTGAAAACTCATGTCTCTATCATTAAAATTCACTACACATAAATTATTCACATGCTAATTTTGATGATGTAATTATTTTGGCGGATCAAATTACGCCACACAGTCCGCCAATAATACTTTCTTGAGAAAGGAATGAAGAAATGAAAGCCATTTGAAAAAATGACACCCATTTATATCTAAATTTTGGAAGCAGCAAAAATGAATATTGTATTTGTCACAATTCAATATCGTGAAATGAAGTCCAAAAAATTGTTTAACAGTAACAATCTAGGACATAATTATTTCAATCACCATTGTATTACTGTAAGTCAACTAATTTACAGAGATAGCATTTGAACAATAGCTATTTTTATTTAATTCACAAAAAGTAACAAGAAATTCAACAATGAATTAACACAAGAATGAGAACACCTTTTCAGGCAGACGACTGCATTATTTTATTTGTAAATTTACCAATTTTCTATAAACATATTCAATTCATATTCTGGCAACATAATATTGAAATTACAGTGAATAGCTCATCTATTGGTTTAGAAGGAAAAAATGATGAAATTAAGAAATGAGTCGCACACAAAATTATGAAATAAAAAAATGCATAAATTATTTTTAATATCCCATACAAACACAATCAGTAAATCTAATTGTAAAATTACATAGAGAATTCATGTGTATCATATAATCAATCTAGCGTCGTGAACCACTGGAAAAAATCTAGATTGTAAATCTACGCAATTTAATACAAAGCATCTAAAAAGACATTATTTATTTCGTTCGTTTTGATATACATCCACAGAAAACGCATATTGGTAAGATAACATCTTTTATACAAACAATAAGAGTTAGTATTCAAACCAAAAAATGAAATAACAATACTAGATAAATTTCTTTTTGACCGTATATTGAAAAATTAATATCTAAAACATTCCAAGAGTTAATTTTAGATTCAAAACACTGATTAATTCAGGAAACGTACAGTCAAGGCAGTGAAGGAAGGTAGGTTATTTAATATTAGCCAAATTTTTAAAATAGATTCTTTCACTTTCGATAACACATTTCGCATTGTATTATTGTATTTATATTATGATTCATTTTTAATTCAAAAAAATAATATTATCTCATTGCAAATTAAAACAAAACAATTTCCTAAAATATAGATTTCTCTATTCTAATTCTACCGATTTTAATTTTTTAAATTTCACTTTGTAAATGCATTTTTAATTGGCAAGTATTAGTACCATTAAGAGCTAACAAAACTGACAGTACAATCGTAATTAGTGTACATATTGACAATTTTAGCTATATAATGTAAATTTTACTACGTAAGTAAATTAGGGACCTAAGAATTTCACAATCTTCAGTCTGAATTAATTTGAAAAATATTATCATCTTATTGGATTACAACTATTGGATCAACTGGATAACAGCTTGCTAATATTTAAGACATACCCACTCTCGGAAAAGAAAGGAAAAATGAGTATCAATTATAAAACGTATATCACAAAACGCGACTTCAATTTTCGCTCAAATTATCTGATAAATAAAAAATAGTAACAGGAGTGAATTTAGTGTATTTCCCGGTGACTTCCTGTTAGTTTTGATCAATTTATTCCTTCTGCTTAACTAGAACGTATACATATCCTGTTCATCTGATAAAAACATTTTACAATAAATAATGTAAGAAGTTATTTCAAAGCAACAATGTAAACGTAAGATGCTGTATTTGTATTCTTAAGCCTTAAAATAAGGCTTAGTTAATACTTATTACAATAAGCAAATTTAATAGAATTTTTTTAATTTTACATGAAAGAAGTTATAACACACAAGGTTCGATATTAAAATTATGGAGAAAGAATCATCGCTTAATATATCGTTGGCCTAATTATCAGACTGCGCAACTCCACCGGCGTTACTGATTTGATATAGGACTGCAACGCGCCAAGCGCTTTTTGGCGCGTTTCCTTAATCCTTTCGTTTTGTCAACGCCATGCCTCAGAACGCGCTCCGCTTTTAATTTATTCCTCGATCAGTATAATCACTACTTTTTTTTATTTCATAACAAAACTAGATTTCGAGGGGAGAGGTGGTGGCTAGATTTTAACATAAAATAAATACAACAGAAGTAATATTACTGTATCACACTTCCAAATATAAATTATTTACACTATTTTAAGCGTTCATCACACAAAATTTGAACTATGTGTTACTTTTGCTGAACAGAGATCCCGCGGAAAAAGAAAACAAAAACAAAAAACTAACACTAATATACGTTATCCTCATGGCAACCACATTATCGCACGATAAAAATATCAAAGTAAACCATATTGTAATATTATCGCCTATCTTGGCGAACATAAACAACAACTTGGCGCCAAATTAGCATCCCAGATGGAGTTACGCAGTCTGATAATTAGACCGACGATATACGATATATCGAAAAAGACAATAAAGTTTATGTCGGTTCATCAAATCACTCCACACATTTAATTTCAAAATTCAGATTTTTTTTAAAAAATTCTTATAAACCAGTGGTGGACAAATAGCGGCCCGTGGGTTACATATGGCTTTAATAAATTTTTTTACGGTCCACCAAGACAGTTAGAAAATCAAATAGATGGAAAAAGCTTTTTATATTTGGGTCAACTTATATTTATGAGCAAATTTTTTCTTGCATGAAGATCTAAATGCAAGTTGGCTGATATTAACTAGCAAGCTGTGATGAGAATTTCAACAAGCAATCTGATTTTTAAAAAAATGTACAAAAGTTTGATAGAATGCATTTGTCTCATTAAACTTACAGTGGGTGATCGGTTAACTAACATAATCCGTTTCAATACCTTGTTCGCTATCCGAATTGTTCGTTAACCGATCATCGATTCACCATAGACTTATATGTAAAATCGATTAATTCGTTCTGGAGACCCTAAAAATTAAATTTTAAAAAATGTATTATTTCTTAGTAAGTTTTTTAAAAAATAATACATACATATAGTCTTGCATATTAATCAGTCCTTTTCATTTTTTGCTTATGGGGCGTTGAAGGACATGTCCAATGTCGATTGCTTTTTTCTCTTTTTCAGGATTTTCCGGAAGTAATTAATAGCATTGTCGTTGTAAAGATCCCCAACCCTACTGACATCAGCTTGGTTTGGGTGCCATTCTAAGACCCTTGCTCTGACATCCTCTCACTTTTTCAAAAGATCTTTAATGGCAGATGTCGGCATTGGTCCTCTTTCGTCTTTCTCTTGTTCAGTAGGAGACATATTTTGTTGTGTTTTTGATGTTCTTCATTCAAAATTTCTTGGAGCTCTTCTATCGTCAGTTTATCTTCATGTCCTATTATGAGCTCTTCTATGTCATCCTCGTTCACCTCCAATTCCAGATCTCTCGCAGTTGTCAAAATTTCATCTATAATTTAAGGGGTGTCTCCCTGATCACCTCCGAATATGTGTTCGTTGTCCAAACACACAAAAAAATCTTTCTTGAAAGTGTTCGTTATCCGAATATGTGTTCGTTATCCGAACACAAAAATCTTTCGTGGAAGTGTTCGTTAACCGATTTGTTCGTTAACCGATCACCCACTGTATTCTAAAATGAAATGTGTTTGCAACTATAGATATGAAATGAAAGTAATAGAAATAACTTGAATAAAAGTGCTGTTATTTTATTTATGTTTATTGATTTTAATGGTACAATTTATACCTTTTCTGAGATACAAAATTAATAAATAAAAGCAATCATTTTAAAAGAGTACAACAATCTGGTATCCACAATGTGGCCCTAGAGCCAAAACAATTCCCGCCACTATTATAAACTATCATTAAAAACAATGGAGCACTAATGATCTGCTATAATAGAAAATTAAAAGGGCGAAACTTAGTTTGAGTTTTGGAAAACAATAGTGATAATGCAATATATGATATAAATCGATTCCCATGTTAATGCTTCTGAAATACATGGCATCGGTCTCACACTAAATAATGAATGGGAATTATAAGGATGAAAAACCTTAGATAATGATAGCTGTGTGGCAGTAATCATTGTTTTATTATCATGAGATTCGATTCGTTGCCATCTAGTGAGAAAAATCTATTGCCGTACTGCAATGTCTATAACGGAAAAACGAGTTTTCTCAAAAGTTGTGATGCAATCAGAATTAATGCGTTGGGTTCACTCCTAGGAGAGCCCACACTCTTGGCGCGAATTACTTCGGTTGGCGATAATTGCGCCATCTTGGTAACCCTACTTTTAAACACTACATATGGCAACCCTAACTATTTCTAGCATTTTCGTATTTTGTGGGCGCGCATTTCGAATTTCATTTTGTCGTTGGGCTCCGGGCTGGCTGCGTGTGTGAGGGAATATACTTTAGAATTTTTTACTTTGTTGAATGCGAAAGGTAAGAAAGAATTGATTGGTGTATGAAGGAAGGATTGATTGCTTCGAGTTATGAATGTCCTAAATGTAATGATCGGCATGATGTAACATGGTCGGCAATAAAACGCTTTCTTCGAAATCGTACCACCCACGCCGAATGTATGTTCGACCATTACCTCGCAGAATAAATATGGCGGCGTTCACACGATCATTCGCTTAGCGATGAGAACTTTAAGGCTTTTTTAAAATCTGTTGTTACGCTGTTCCCTCCACTCGGAAAAGATCACCAGTAAGAAAGTAAGTGCTGTTTTTATATTTTTTTATATTAAATGTTTAATTTCTGTATTGTTTACATATATTTTCATTACGCATCCATCTTATCCCACTTTATTCCCTTGCCGCCATTGTCGGGTTCGCTTGGCGCCATATTGTTCTAGCTTGACGCTTTTTTCAGTTTGTCGCCAAAGGTGTGGGGCTCTCCTAGGATTTTACCACGCGTTGTAATTTCAATTAAATGGGATCCTAAAGACTCTTGGGTTTTAATTGCATTAATATTTTTAAAAACAAACAGCGCCAACTTATCCCCTGGCTTTGGCAAGAAACTGCAAAGCGTGTTGCAGTGTCAAGCAAATCGCTTACATCTTTTGGCAGCAACACAGGCCAACATGAATCACTCTTAAATCGTAGAAATGAAAAGTTCTTAAGCGCCGACAACTATTCATTATACGATGTCCTTGAAACGCGCGGTAGCACTGTTGATTGAAAGGAAGAGTTGCGAAAGACATAATATTTATCTCTCTTGCGAATTTCATTCAATTAAAAAAAGGTGGAGGAGATGGCAATGATACAATGAGTAGAAATTTTACTGATTGTATCTAACACTAAATACACAGAAATTGATGTCCTTTCCGTTAAATCCGATCACAAGCAGCAGGGTTTATTCAACAATGTTATGAATCCTTCTAAATATTATAAGCAACAGAAACCTGCTTCAGATAAAAAAATTTGATTGAAATGTAGAAAATTTTGAATTACAAATTTATTCATTGTGTGTGTGTGTGATTGAAGAAAATTCTATAGGCTTAATCTAAGAGAAGATTAAAAAGATTAGTCGAGTCAAATGTGCTTCACAAGATTAAGAGCATTTTAAGAGCAGTGCGTTACTTTGAAGTAAAAAATTTATTACATAGAAGAATTTCAGAACACAGAATAATGAAGAAGAAGCTGTTGTTGAGCAATATATTCTACAGATACATACATTAAAGGTAACTTTTGATTTAAACAATAAGATCTTTTAGATTATACTTTAAACTAAAACTCAGCAATGTCCTGTAATCGCATTCTAATCTATTTAAGGTTTGCAATTTTGATTATAATGGAGATTCTAAACAATTTATATCTGAATTATAAGGAAATCACGCTTAGGAAAATTCTACAAAGGAAAAATATAACATATCTACATAAAAAGAAAACGTCATTCGTGCAATAATAATTCCAAAATTGCTCTAATGAAAGGAAAATTTAATGTATTTTAACAAAATCTTTAATGACAGTACTATACAGATATCACATATAAATAACATAACACAGCACATTTAAATGTATTTATATTGAAGTATATTTATTTAAATACGCGTTGTATGCGTTCAATATTTATTCAAAAAAATAGCTTTTACTTTAATTAAATACGGTTTCGAATATTTGCTCACAGTGTAAAAAAAGGAGATAGTAAATTAGCTGAAATGTATTATATACTCCATACTAAGAACACAGCACTCCGCAAAAACTTAATTTAAAATACCGCCCAGGTCAAAAGGTCATTAAAACTCTTTAAACTTTCTTACTCTTCCTTAGAATTTATTAGATCGCAAAACATGTATATTAAAACATTTATAATAACATTACACATTTTATAGGGCGATACACTTTTGATAATGACTAAATTTCTTTTTAAAAAAACTGTTATGAATCTGAGGGAAATTTTTAAAAAAAACTGTCAGTCTTCTGATGCAGAAAGATGAAATTAGATCGATTCCTTATGAACATTTTATGAGCTTTATTAAAATAAGATTTTACTTCTTTAAAAATTTATAAAGTATTTCAATTTTACTAACCTTATTTAAATATTTCAATTCATATTTGAAAAACAGTTAATTTGATTCAAATATTTAGTGCAATAATAAATCAACAAGATGAAAATTAAATGCCATCTTTATAGTCAGATCCTTAACTCGAGATGATCATCTATCTTAATTTTACTCGTTTAAAAAAATATTTTTTTCTCTAATAAGTACATTCTATATATTAAATAAATGGTTAAAATTCGTTGTTTAAGAATAATAATCATAGAATAAGACAGAAAATAAAAATACATAACAAAGTAATTCCCCCAAAAATCAATCAGATGAAGATTTAATACCTCCTCCCAGCTACTTATTCATAAAAGTAACATAATAATCAAACTACTTCAAGGTAGAAATAACAGCAAATAAGAATTGCTTGAGATCTACAATTTTACAGACGAAAAAACACACACTCCCAAAACCTGAAAAAAGAGCGCTCGTTTCTTTTTCAATTAGAATAAGTATATGTAACGGAAAAATTATATTTTCTGAATCGTAATCAACAGAACGTTTCATACACACAAATTACTAAATGTAAAATGAAACTATACATTACCCAAAAAACAAAGTTGATCAAAAGGACCATGTATTTAATACACGCAAGACATCCCTTCACAGCCATGACGAATTGTAATTTTCTTGTCAGAAAGCACTCACTTCAAAATACCAAAACAATAGCACGTGTGGATGATAAACACACACCTTATTCCAGGATGTCTTCGGCTTCAATAACGATGTGGGAAAAAGGAGTAAAACTCGTTCCAAATGGAAGGAAGCGAAGGAGTAGGATATAGCCTTGAACCAGGATTGGTTGACGGAGCACAGTAAACGCCTACGCTATCCACTGAGCTGCCATCTATATTTCATAACATCAACTAAATAAAGCGCATTTGTTTATTTTCTTCTGAATTGATGAGACATATGATATGTACGTATTTATATTTATTTTGGCGAAAAGGTTAAAATGGTGGTGGGTTGTGGAGGTATACTTAATAATTTTAATAGCATTGTATACTCACATATTTTTAAATTTTCGAGATGAAGAAAGTAGTTTTAGTTTAATTTTCCTTGTTATATTAATTAATAATAGCATTAGTATATTTTATCTTCTAATAATAATGACTTATTCATACTTATATTTCCTTTCCTTACAGCACAATAGTATAGGCAATTTACAGATGAAGGTTAGCTGGCCTCAAAACAATGTTTAAACCTGCAAACTTGTTTCCTAAGGCTAAGAATTTGCTATCGGACTGCTGTGGCTACTTAGTTCTTACCTACACTGTCTGGTTGTACCTCAAAAAATATATAAGACATAAAAAATAATTTTCAAATAATCTTGTGAAATGTATGAATCAGAAAGAAATTTAAAAATACAAGATAATTCTAATTTTCCAATTTTTAGTACATGAGGTTATAAATCTCTTTGTGCAATGATGGGCAAACAATAGTCAGCGGGCCAGATGCGGACCTTCTACAAATTTTATCCATCTACTCGAAGATTTATTTATTTGTTGTGCATGAGAAAATGTCCGTAGTAATTGGAATTTTTTTCATATGTGCAAAACATTAATACACTTATTTAAAAACTATTACATGTACAAAGATGAAACCCATTCTAATATATATACATAAAACTATTAAACAATTACTATTTGAACAATTTCATGCAATTTATATATTTAAATTCTAAAAAGGGTGAAAAGAAAAAACAAGAAAAACAGTAGCATTTTTATTCTCAACCCGTTTTAATGATAAAATACTTTCTAAGTATACTTATTTTTTGCGTTTTTGTTGCATAAAACTTTCTTTTGCTTTTTTTTTAAATAAAGTTTTATAGCCCATCGCAAGATTTTCATTTTTTCTTATGCCCACTTACAGAAATGTTTGTATAAAAGGAGAAACACGTACCTAACAAAACAAATAACACCAACTTTTCACCTTTTAATATAAAAGCAAAAACCAAATAGATAGCAATCTGTTGAATAAAAGGGTAGAGTCAAATCGACTTAGACTAAGTATTTATAAAACTTTGGATTTCATTTTTTTTCAAGCACATTCACTTTATTTTTCTTATTAATACTACTGAAGGAAGGAAGGTTCGTTCTGGGTACCTTCCGTTCCGAACGTGAGTACTTTATCGATCACGCCAAAACGATCGTCTTCGCGTGATGATGATATCACACCCCACATACCCCCTGCCAGTGTTTCGGCGAATAAGCGAACGAATGATACCATTTTCGTAGCGAGCATGTAAGCAGTTGCATCACTTAGTGGGTTGCGTCATTCATGCGTGACGGCTTGAGAATTGCGTCATTTGTGGGCGACGGCTTTGAGAAGTAACGGCTTATTTTTGCGTCAATGTTTGACGGCTTAATTGCTTTTGTGGGGGATAGATGGCGCCATGACTGCGGCGTGCGGTTCTTTACATTGCCAGGGTCACCAATGAAGGAAGGAAGGTTCGTTCTGGGTACCCTCCGTTCCGAACGCGAGTACTTTACCGATCACGCCGGAACGATCGGCTTCGCGTGATGTTGGTACTAATTCATATGGATATCACACCGCCACACTATCTTTTATAGTATATTTTTATTTACCACACTTATAAATGCGATACAGCAAAGCGTTTTTAAAAAGTTTTCTTCTGTATTTCATACAACTTTAATTTAGAGTTGCCTGATTTTCTTCGTATTAAAATTGCATTGTGAATATTGGCCACAAACGTCATAATTCTGAACCATGATCATATAATAAAGACGACATCTGAACTATTTTCTCATTTATCACGCGCACATGTGTGTGATGTGGTTTGATTGATATGATTCGTAATGATTTGATACAATGTATTAATGCAAATCATGGTGGGGAAAGCAGCTGATGACTCTAATTAATTGAATAATAGCAGATTTTTTAATAGACAAGGACGAACAAAAACTAGATGAAGACAAATTGAAGTATTTCCGCAAAGAAATATTATAGCAGATTATTTACAGTAATGGAAAAAGTACTAGTTACAAACAAGCTCTACAACCCTCCAGAAACGGCTTTTTAGAATAGTTCAACTTGCAGGAACTCAGGCAGTTAAATGATCTTTGTGTTATCGCAGTTAACGCACTTTCTGATTCTGAACACGACTGACTCGACCTTCGTCTTATGTAGCTTCATGAAAATTTCGAGAAGAGTCGATTCCAGAGACTTCTCGGGGCTTCTTTGGCTATATAATTATGAAGTCGCCATACTGATAACCCTGGTCACTTCGCCTGTAAAACTGAGTTTTCCGCAAAAGAGTATCGCCGCAGAGAGCGCAACACACGTAGGTATTTCAGTATTAAGCAACGATTCAAGTCGAGTTGAAAATTGGATCTCACTACAATTGCCTGGTTAATACAGTAGCTGGTTAATAACTAAAAAAGTACATATTCGAGCCTCTTTCCAAAGAAAATTTTAATGAAAAACATTAAAGACTTCTGCTCTGATAAATTAAAAATATTACTGTATATATTATATCAAAATGTTCTTAAATTGATCATTTGAAATAATATAAAATTTTAAATTGTACTTGGGACACATTTTCTTTAGTAGTATTGCCTTTCAACTATCGTAATGATTTTGAATTGATTTTACACAGTCAATTTCCATGCAGGGACATTTTCTGGCATCGACCAATTAAGCTCGGGTTAAGGTCATCGGCAACCGAAGGAAGAAGGGGAGAGTGCGCATCGTCTCGTTCTCAACTAGGCCCAATGAATAATTTTAATCGTTAAACTTTAACGAACGTTTTTCGAACTTTTTGTCAACTAACAGTGGCAAAATTGCATTATTATATTATGTTCTACCAGCATACACCATTATTTCTGGTATCGACGGCAATCGGTCGAAACGGTTGGTGAGATTGTGAGTCACGCACATGTATTTGTTATGCGTTACCGTTTATAGAAATAATTGTCAACCAGTGGCGCACACAAGGGGTGGTACCCGCTCCCATAGCCCTTGATATTTTTCTACAAATTGATACTAATCCTAGGTATATAGTATTAAAAATTTAATTAATTATTTGTTAATAAAATTTTATTTTATTTATTAATGTTGATTATTAATTCAATAATTTATTTTTTACTGTCTTTTGTTCCTAAAACCGACAAAATCAAAAGATATGTTTGTTGGCTGGTTGAGCTATGATACGAAAATGGTGGACTTTCGACCCTGGAGCCCCTTCTGGAAAAATTTTCGTGTGCGCTACTGTTGACAACATTTCCTATGTTCTGCCTACATTAAAGGGTCGTAGGGGGAGCCTACTTTTACATAGAAGCCAGGAACACAGCTACCGCCGTATCAATGATACGGGGCCCTAAAGTTACTGGTGCCTCAACATGTGCAACTAAAACTCGTAAAATGTTAGCAATAATTCCATTAACAAAGCTCTCATTTCTAGTAAAGCCCCTCCCAAGGAATTTTGATACAGAGCCCACATGGGACTAGCTACGCCAGTGATAGTAGCTCTGGGTCTCAAGAAGTTGTCATTGTCATCATGGTCCCATTGGGCTCAATTCATGTAACGTCATAGTCACATGATAGTGAAAGCCACATGATTCTAGCCAATCAATTCAAAAACTCATGCGACGTCATAGTCACACGATAAAAACTATCTAGTGTTTCCAGTGTAACGGCGTGGCACATAGTGCACTAGGAGGCTTGACACATAGCACACGATAGACTAGAAAAAGGGCGCTGCTGTGAACTGTTTTAGCCTTTGAGCGGGAAGGAAAGAAGAAGGTGGTCTCGAACGTGAAAATGGAGGATGAAGCCTGTAGTTCCTTATGCGAGTTATAATTGTAGATATATAAAGATATGCTTTGAAGAAAATAATAAAACGGTAAATCCGGTTAGTTTGAGTGATGATTAATTCAGCTAGCTACAAGACGATCTTACATCAGCTAATCAGTTCACGCGCTCCGGTGTTGCCAAGTTTTGCTCTTGTCTTACATATGTATACAAAATGCATTTTATTTAAAAGTATAAACATAAAATATGATTTTTTTTAATTTAAAAAAAATCTTTTTGAAGAATTTTTTTTTATTCCTAACATTTAAACATCTTTACCCAAATATGAAATTTGAAATTTTATCTGAGTTTTACAAAAATAGAACAATAAGTACAATTAGTTTAATTCTTGTTTTGAATTCAATGGAGAACACGTGTCTGTATTTATCACGTGACGTTATGAATTGAGCCCATTATAACTTTAACAAAACACATTTATGAAAAGTATCGATATCTGTAACAGAAAAATAATTGACTGAAGATCTGTGAAAGTGTTATTACACGATATAGTCATTCTCTTCTTTATTAATAAACTAATATAGCCCTTTGCTCCCTAATAAATGGGGAACAAAGGTACATATAGATATCTACTATATAAGCAATCTTTAAGATAAAAAAAAGAATCTAAGTGTCAAATACAGGCATCGGCAATCTATGCCCTACATGCTATAGCTTTCCTATGCCTGTAATAGACATTTTGACACGCGGTACAAATCTCAATGTGGCACTCTGCTCTACTCAACAAATTTGTCAATTTTTGAGTAGATAGAAGTTGATAATATTGGAATAGACCTTATTGAACTAGCATCTTTAGAATTATGAAAATCAACCATTTACGAAGTTAAAAAAAAATCTGGAAGATGACTCTAACGATAAATCAACAGCTATTTTCAATTATTGGATGTCATTGCTGGAGAGATTTAATGGAAGAAAACTGCATTAGAGAGTATTTTGTGCTTTCTATACTTTTGGCTACTACAATTCTTTTCTCTTATATGAAAAATAGTTTGAGCCCTCTCAGAAATTGTTGAATAGAGTTAAACTCTCAGAATCATCACAAACTATACATCTGATACTGCGAAATGAAGTAGAACGATGTAGAGAAAAAATTCGCTCATTAAAATACTTATCTTTTTATTCAACTTTATTGAAGGAATACTTGTATTTTATGCCATTTCTTTTTATTTTAATAAATATATTTAAGAGATACGTAATACATAATATCTGTACACTTTTAATATTTTACTTATATTAAAGGAATATAGTTATATATTTTGTTTTGTTTATTTTTATGCTAATAAATACCTTTAAATGAATGTAAAATTAATACATAATAAAACTCTAAATCCTTGACCTCTATTCCCTAATTCTGCATGGATTGCCATGGGAATCGAATTGTTTCAAAAATTTCCTACTATGTGGCATCCTGAATTATAATGGTAGGTAAGTTTGGCACGCACAGCTTTAAGGTAGCCGACCCCTGGTCTAATACATTGTTAATCACGAAACAATCATTCATTTTGAGGGATGACGTAAAAAATCGGTCATACTTTCATTACATTCAGAAAATTATATTGCATGAAATAGGTCACGTCACTTCAAAAACATGTGTTGAAATGCAATTGCAATATCCATCATTATTATCATACTAATAATAATAATGGCATATATAAAATGGTAGAAGGAAAATTACATTATACCTAATTTTATTATTACTTTCTTTAAACTTATTATTAATTTCAGTAAGTCCATATTAATCTGAGCTGCCATTAGAAAAGCCTCAATAGCATTACCATCCCTTAAACTCGGCATTAAGAGAGTATTTTGCAATATGTTTTTTTTTCATGCTCGATAATCTCTCATGTGTACTCTGATGGAGACTTGGCAGTAGCACTTGATGAATTTGAACTATTTTTCTGTTTCTTTGTCACTTTTTCGACTGGACTTGCTGCTAGTTTTTCTTTTTTTTTTCTTTCACGAAACTCTTTTCCTGTTTGTGCATTTGATTTAGGCATTCTGACTAGAATTAATAATAATTCAACGCCAATAAAAATTAAAGAAATAAATTAGCCACCGAACACATCGTCATGTAGCCAACAATCTAAAGAAAATTTCAAAAAGGCACGCTTTTGCTGCGAGAGCTATTTTGTCTACACCGTAATGCTCACACTGCAACTGATACGACCGTTGATAATGTTTCCGGGTCTGGGGGGAATTTGGCCCTTAATCGGAAGGTGGGCAAGTTGATCAATCGGAGACGTGGGCAGTTATCCAACTTTTTCACCGATATGACGCAAGTTACGCGGTGTCCCCGCTCCCTTCTTTTCCTCCTCTCGCTCTCTGCTTACCATGGCGACGATTCGGGGGAGGGAGAGACTACTTCCGTTCGCTTTTTCACTGTTATAAGCATAACTAATCAATTTTCTCATTCACTCTCGAGCGCAAAAAAAAAAAAAAAAAAAAAAAAAAAACTCCAAAAATAATAATTAAAGTCGGAGAAACTTGTTCGTAATTTACAATTTCAAAAATAATTAAGTAACAATTTCCTACCCTTTTCTCACTTTAAGCTTTTAAAAAAACTATTTTACCATTTGTAAAGAAAAAAAATTCTTATTTCAATGTTTCCTTATGGAGGAATAAGTGTAAATGAGCGAATTTCTGTCACTACACTAAAATAGCATGCAATTTTTTTAAAAAAAACATCTTTCGCATTTCATTTATTTTAAAACATCACAGACTTAAACTGCTCTGTAAGGCAATGAATTAATCAGGTTTTAGAGTGAATTCTCACATGGAAGAGTTCTGGTTTCATCTAAACTCATGTTGCACTAAAATTGTACAAAATTATCGAGCTAAAAATAATGTTGAAGTACCTCATCACAATGAATAATATAAGAAAGAAACACGATTCTCTAAGATATCTTGAAGAAAGAATTTTAAACCTCGTTAAAATTTAAAGTACATTCATATTGCTACATGTAGACTTTCAATATGTACAGCCGATTCACAATCCTGTCTTCAGTGTAGTCTGATACAATTCCATCAAAATTAATGCATCATACTATAAAAGAGGTTGGAAACCTTTCAGCTGTAGCGTGCCAAACCAATCTACCAACATGATTCAGCGTGCCTTACAGTAGAACATTTTTGAAACAATTCGATTCCCGCGATACTGCATGCAGAGTTACAGAATAAATGTCACTAATATAAATATTTACTGTTTTAGCATACATTAATTTTGCATCCTTTAAGGTATCCGACTCCGTTCGGAATCGAGATTTTGCAAAAGCGTATAAATGGATAATATTTATGATATTTTGTGTCACTTAGATTAGAAAATGCATTGAAAATTGTTTTAAGAATAATGTTACAGTAAAAAATTATTTAAGAACAATATTTTGACAAAAAATGAACATAGAATGACCCATTTTCAAAATATTCTCCTTTTGTGAAAAATGATTCTATTATAATAATATTTTGCCTGCATATAGCTCAGACCTCTGTACAGAGGCTCAACTAGAATTTTTGAAATATATAACTTAGAAGTGGGTTTATCCATGTGTTTTACGACAACAGAGAGGAGAAATTTTAAGAAAAAAAACGCCGATAATTATTTAAATTGGTGGTAACTCTGAAAATAATGTGAATTTTTCAAAAATCGTAGTTGAGCCTCTGTACAGAGGTCTGAGCGATATACAAGCACAATATTATTATAATAGAAGTATTTTTGACAAAAGGGGAACATTTTGAGAAAAGGTTATTCTAAGTTAATTTTTTGCCGAAATATTGTATTTAAGTAAAAAAAATTTGTCAAAATGTCCTTACAACAATTTTATTCATGTAATTAATTCATTAATTAATTTTTAAGTGACACTAAATATTGTGAAAATTATCCATTTATGCATTTTTTTTAAAATCACGGTTCCGAACGTAGTCGGATACCTTAGAGATATTTCTTAACATAAAAATAAACGGCATAAAATATATCTATTTCTTCAATAAAAATTTAAAAAATTAATATTTTACGTATATTATGTATTTTTAAACATATTTATTAAAATAAGAAATAGACGACATAAAAAATGTAAGTATTTCCCTTCATAATTAAACCTAGTGTTTGCGTCGCTCTTCTTTCATATCGCAAAATCAGGGGTATAATTTGTAACTTTCAATTTCACACATTTTGAGCATTCAGTTGGAAAACAATTTCTTTATGGACGCGAAATATTTTTCATATGAGAAAATATTTTCTACTTAGATCTGTAGAGTCGAGTCGGTGGAAGTTTCTCTCTTCAAACAATTAAATCTCGCCAGCAATGACGTTCAATAATTTACAAAATAGCTGTGAATTTATTTTTAGAGTTAACTTTCTCATTTTTCATAATTCCGTAAATGTCCATAATTCAGAAGATTTTGTCAAATAAGGTCCCTTACAAATTGATCAACTTCCGTACACTTAAAAACTGATACATTTGTTAAGTAGCGCAGTGAGTGAGAGAGAGAATATTAACGTCGCACTGTTCAGCTACGGGAGGGCTTTTGGCGACGGACCGCGTAATTTTGAACCATGATCTAGTGATGAAGACGACACCTGACCGTAAAGTAGAGCAGAGTACTACTGAGAATTGCACGGCGTGCCACATGTGGCACGCATGTCATAGGTTGCCCACTCCTGTACTATAGCTTTTTAAAAAAATTGTAATGCAATGAAAACGAAAATTTCTATTTTTATATGCATTCGAAACTAATTTTCTAACAATTGAACCGATTAAAAAAATAATAATTTAATCGTCATATAAAGAAAAAAATCCAAAATTATGGAATCAACATGATAAATAACTGAAATACTCTCTTCTGGAAAAAATACATCACTTTATTGTGATATAGTAAAACAATGCATCTATAATAACAAAACAACAGGAAAAACAAAAGTAGATTCAACTAATATAACAGTTTCATCTATCTCCTATATTATTTTCAATGTATTTATCAATAAAATGTACGGATTGAAAACATTTTTCTTAAAGCCGAGCAAACGATTTTTAATACTACGTTTTATATCTTTAAAAAAAAAGTGCATGTAAACAAGTTTAAAAAAGAGAGTAAATATTTGTTCCCGTTTGTAAATATTTGTTTCTATATAAAACACTGGATTGTTCTTGAATAACTGAAATATTCAAACGTTGTCGCAATGAATTTTGTAACGAAATGTGAATAAACAAATGTATAATTTGTATTAAGGCTGTCTTCGGTAAAAATACGAGAGCTTGAACTAAACGCGAAGCACATTTTTTCAGACAGAAAAAAATGCCTCAATTTCTATGGAAATTTGCAATATTATAACTCATACCTCTGTCAACAATATAGTGTTTTTAAAAATGCCAATATTTCATGAATACTATCTTTTTTTTTTGTTATAATACGTGAAGGCATAGCCCATTTAACATTACGGTACAGGAGAAAAAGCGCGAAACACATTTTATACCAGAAAAAATGAATAAACTTGGTTAAAAAACGGGAAGTATTATAAAAAATTCGACTCTCTAAAGCAGGCATGCGGCCCATTTGGAGACTTTTTGCGGCCCAATTGAAGTTTCTGTCTATATTATTTTAGACATTTGGACTACAGACATTTGAATCGAAAATATCGTGTTTTGACCACAACCCCACCTCTCCCCGCGCGCGCGTGCAATTTTTTCCGAAATATTTTTTTTCCCTTCATTTGACTTCCAAGCAATTTTAATAACAGGTGTTGGTGGATGAAGGAAAGCAGATGAGCTTGGGTATGTTATTCCTCTTTCAACGAGAACTTCGTTGAGAGTGAGTAGTGTATTTGTTCTATTTGTCAGAGGAATAATTTATGTCTATATTTTTAAGTTCAGATTAGTAGTCTTTTTCTTTTTTTTATTTGGCAATGAAAGAATCCGATGATGGATTTAATGAGTTGCCTCAGAACTGTAAGACCAGCTAGTAGAAATGTAAGATGATTACGGCAGCAGAGTAAAAATGTTTAATATTTTAATGTTCTGAAAAGTAACTTTTTCATTTTATGATATATTTTAATCAAGGTGCAATAATTAATATCATACAATAAGAAACTAAACATTTCGCTATCGGGCAAAAGAAAAAACTTTTTTGTCAAACAGTGTAATAATTACAATGCTGTTCTTTGTTTAATTGCCTTTTTGCATTTGAAATAAAAATTTTGAAAATCTAAATCAATTTTATGCAAACATTCTGTAACACAAGTATAAAATGTTAAGATGTTACGCACATAGTTGTTATACTACGTAACCTCAGATGGCAGCATAAATCTAATGTAGATAAGAACCTTGTAGGTTAAGAGATTCTTCCATCAACAAGTGCAATCGGTCGACTTTTAACTTTGTTGTGATCCATTAAAAGGTAAACTTGCTTTTTTTTTATCATATCAGTAATTATTGAATAAATTTCTATTATATATTTATTCGTCATGGCTGAAAAAAATTGAAACGAAGAAAAAGAAACTTGAAGATGAAAATAGACAGTTTCAAAGTGAATGGGAAAATTTGTACTTTTTTATTCATGTAAAAGACAATGTTGTGTTATATTTGTCATCATTTAATTTCAATTGTTTTGTTATGTCAGTGATTCCCAAAGAGTTGTCTATATCGACTTGCAAGGGGTCCACGTCAGCGAAAAAATAATTTGGAGGTCTATGAGGGTCTACAATAGTGGCTCTCATTAAATCAGATCGTGACTTGAAAAGAAAATTTAATCCAATGGAAACCAGATTTTACCTATTTAACACAGAGCTTCTCAAACTTTCAATAAACGCGACCCACTATTCAATCATCATTTTCATCGCGCCCACCTCCATACAACAACAATGTTTGAATTCAATACTACTATACTTTGACGCTAAAGCTACATTACGACTTTAACCTCTTAAGTGCCACCGACGTATATAAACGTCTCGCTCAGCCAAAACATTAATTTTCTGGACGTATATATACGTATTTCCGAAGTATGATCTTTTCTGTGCAATGCTATCCATAAAATTATTCCGAAGGCTTTGGAATGCAAAAAAAAAAAAAAAGACCTTGACAGTGTTTGCGAAGGATTTACTTATTTCAGAGGATTTGCTAATTTCTTTTCTCCTCCCCCTCAAAAACACATCAAAATACGCTCGCCTACGTGGAAAACGGTGGCATTGGGGAGCGAATCGCGTAACTTTTAATCGGCAGTTAAGGAATTAATTATAAACCTTACAAATTATCAAGATAAGTGTTAATACAAGCCCATGGGGTCACTGATAATTATCAAATTTGTTCTTAACTTAGTGAAAGGAAGGAAGGTTCGTTCTGGGTACCTTCGGTTCCGAACGAATGCGAGTACTTTACCGATCACGCCAAGACGATCGTCTTGGCGTGATGTTGGTGCTAGTTCATATAGATATCACACCGCCACATACTCCACTGCCAGTGTTACGGCGAATAGGCGGACGAACGATACCATAATCGTGGCGAGCATGTAAGCAGTTGCGTCAATTGCTGGGTTGCGTCATTCGTGCGTGATGGCTTGAGAATTGCGTCATTTGTGTGAGACGGCTTGAGAATTTCATCATTCGTGCGTGACGGTTTGTGTGAGACGGCTTTGAGAAGTAACGGCTTATTTGTGTCAATGTTTGAGACAGTTTGGTAGCTTTTGCGGTGGATAGATGGCGCCACGACTGCGGCGCGTGAGAATTGCGAGTTCATATCACGTCCGGGTCACGAATAAAAGGAAGGAAGGTTCGTTCTGGGTACCTTCCGTTCCGAACGAATGCGAGTACTTTACCGATCACGCCAAGACGATTGTCTTCGCATGATGTTGGTACTAGTTCACATAGATATCACACCACCACATTAGTATTGTTAAATTAATGATAAAATATACATTGAACAGCACTGATACATTTATAAGTGTAAATGTGTATATATTTTATTATATCAGAAAGTATTTTGTTTGTTTACTTTCAGTAAATTAATAATTTTTTAAATAACCTTTTGTTTTCGACTTTTCAATATGCTCGCCCCCCACAGTTTGAGAAACGCTGATTTAACAGATTTATTTACGAGGTTAATTTGAAGTTACAAGATTACAGCATAAGTTTTTATTAAAAAAACAAAGACCACCATTTCAACGTTTCTTAGGAGTACAATTTAAGACATCGCGAATTTCCCTAGTTTCTCAATTGGTCATAGAAAATCTGTCAAGAAAATGAATGTTTTAACCAACATTCACAACGTTTAAATGCTATTTATTTAGATTTTGAAACTAGGTTTGAGAATGTTTTGTCTATGGTAATTACTACAGTAAACAATGAATTCATATGGTCACATTGAAGAAAAAATGTCGTATTACAAAAGGAACTAATCGGAATGGACATAACGCAGATCTTAAACTTTAGAAATGGATGCCAGTAATTTTGGCTTTAAAAAAGAAATACCCGTTATTTATCCCGAATTATAGTGTACTTAAGAAAATTTTTAATTGCTTTAGTTAAAAGGAGTTGCGTTGTTGCCAATCTCTAAAAATAAAAAGAAGAAAGAAAAATAATGGGCAGGATTAAACCTGACAAGGCATTGATGCCAAATATTAAAAATATGTTTTTGAGAGAGAGAGAGAAGCGCCAGATTTCTCCCTCCCATAATAAATCTCAACTTGTTAATCAGTTAATTTAAGTATTAATTAAATTTTAATTTGATTAACATGCGTTTCTTACGTTTTAAACGCTACACTTCACTTCAGTTAGAAATTTAAATCTTTTAATGTAAGTAGCTCTATACACACAGTTGTCAAAAAGACATTTAGGTTGATAAATTTGCAAAAATTCAACATTAGGTAAGTAGGGGTCCAATCCAAACTGAAAAACTTGGCAAGGGGGACGAAAAACAAGACAACCTTTGTATTATGTGAACTATCAGGAAATGTGTGTTGTATATAATTATATAATATATTAAATAACAGTAATTAAAGAACAATTTATTACATTATGTAAATTTTTCCCCTGATTTTAAGAGTGCAAAAAGTGTTTGATCAAATCTATCCAATTCTAAAGGATTGGAGATTGCTATTTAGAAGGGTATTTTAATAAATGTAATGAATGGATATTCACACACACAAATATGTAATGTGATGTGATGTTTTTGCTACTAAAATTTTTTTAGAAAAGTCAAGAGCATGGAAAAAAATGAAACACATAAAATGTTAAACACATTTTTATATAACTACCACATATTATGCACAGCATATTTCACAATGAATGATTAAAAATTTGTACAGAAAATTAACAATTTAAAATATACATTCTTCAAAAGTACTGGTGTGAACTAAAATTCTATGAGTAGAGTTCAGTTCATACAACACATTAAACACAGACAGAAAATCCAACAAGTTTTTTATTGCCCTATTTACACTTCATACATAAAAACATTTGCTTAAAACTATTCATATATTAAGCACTTTTTATAGAGGGAAAGTCTTCACTCCAAAAATTTTCTTCTCATTATAAAAAATTGCTAAAATGATACGGAAATGAAAAATAAATTTTCAGAGATCCAAATATTATATAGCATGATTTTTGCAATAAAAATAAATATTTTTATTCAATATCACAACTAAATTAAACTTTGAATATATTTTTTTAAAAAAACTTGAAAATGTTTAGCTAATGCCATGAAAATATTAAATGAAAATTAAATTTCTGTTAATCTATTAAGAGAAATCAACATTACACTAATAAAAAAACTTATAAGCAACAGACTATGTTTTTCCCATTAATTACTCAGTACATATCACTAAAAGAGATGTTTTGCAGACAAATATAATCCTGATTAATATTTGCATATTGCATAGTTCAGTAGATTTGCATTTATTGCATAGATCATACAGTCATTTACGCATACTACTGGAATAAAATATTCATAATGAAAACAATAATATAGATCCGTAATTCTCAACCACCGTGCCATGACACTTATGTGTTCCACCAATTTTTTCAAAATTATTGATTATACATTGAGAGAAAAAAATAAAATCTGGAACCAAATCACTTGGCTGTTTCACAGAAATAAACTACAGGTGTTCTTGTTATATTTAACTTATTTTTTCGTGAATAGATGGAAGTGTATTACATTTAAGTCAGGGGCGTAGATAACATTGTATCAACGATATGGGATCCCCTAGCTATAGGGGCCCCAACATGTGTAAGCAAAAGAACATAAGATATTAAGGGAACCCAAAATAGGTCACTCAAGGAATTTCGATACAGGGCTTCTGCAGGACTAGCTATGCCAATGTGATATAAGTATACTTCTTTTTAACTTATTTTATTGTTAGTGTGTCGCCAAATTCTGAAATTTTTAAAAGTGTACCACAACGAAAAAAGGTTGAGAATCACTGATATAGATGTAACTGATTCCGGCATTTCAATGATATATTGCAAGAATTAAAACAAAAAAATTATTCACAAGTATCTAATAAGATTTTTTTTAAAAAAAATTATGAAAAAAAATCAAGTTTTTTGTTGAGTAACAACTTATTTTAAATATTTTCACTTAAAACAAAATTCATAAAAAAAATTGAACTAATTCTTTTAATTTTAAAAGAATAGGTAAAAAAATAATTTGTTAGTTTTAAACATCTAGAAATTAGCAGTAGAATTTAAAATAAACAGAAAAAAAAGTCTAAGACATTTGAACTGAATTTAATTCATATGGTCATTGTCGCATTTGAACTAAGTAGCACACAAATTAACATCTTTTATGATTTTAAAAACAAATATTTTAATTTTATACTAAATATAATAAAAGCTACAATTATAAATTACATCTAAGTAAAATTTCATGTTCTAGAAAAACAATATGAGATCCCTTTAACAAAGTTAATACAATATAAATATTATGAGAATTTAATTGTTCTGTAAAATACTAACACTATAAATTTACATCAGGTGTACCTATCAAATAATAAGGAAAGTATGATAAGCAATCAAAACATAATTAGTAAATTTAATTCTTTCAACAATGGAAATCCTCACTTTTAAATTTGCTAATGCATTTAATTAACAAGACCAATCATATAATTTTACAACCATTTAAAGAAATAAATATTAGAAGACAACACCTCCCCTCCTTTCTGTCAAAAATTAAGAAAAACGTTGCCATAACATTTGTACAACAATATTGAGGTTTTTGCTATTATATAAAAATAAAATTTCTTTGCTCCCAACGTGTAAACATTATTATTGCTATTTTTATTGAGTCTTGTTCACTCAATACTGATGCTAATTGGCATCAGATATTGCTAAATTCTCAATAAAACTTTCTCAGATGACACAAAAGAATTACTGGGCTTTTGTTTGCAATGTCAGAACGATAAGGTTGGGATACACGTAAAACAAATTGTAACATTGCTTACTAGATTAATGATTCAATATTAGTAAAAAATTGCACTATACTTTTAAAAAACCTAATTTTGAACACTCAGAAAATTATTTTAAATTAGCTCATGTCAGTGGTCTCCAAACTGTGTGTTCCATGGAACCTAATGGTTCCATGAGTCACAATAAAAAAATCGAGAAGAAATAAATATTATGCAAAATGAATTCGTCTTCTCTATGAAGTTTGTATAGCTACACATATCTAAAGCTCATCCCCCCCTAATTTTAATATTCATTAAAATTGAAAATTTTATTTACATATTACAACTTTATTTCACAACACTTTTTAAAACTTTCATTAATATATAATAAATGAATATTAAAATGTTTTATCTTTATATATATATATATATATATATATATACTTCCTACTAAATTATGAATATTCTATTGTTTGCTATCTTGGGTTCCACGGGATAATTTTATACTCATTATTAGCACAATGTCTTGCAAACTTAAATAGTATTCTAATGGAAAATGCACCTTTTTGCATTTGTGGAAAAAAACACCTATAATGAAGGAGAGGAAACAACTTATCAACATACCCGATTGTAGAATGTAGATCAGCTTGGACCTTTGCCAGCTCTACCTTCAACATATCAAAGGCAGCAAGTGATTGGTCCTGCCCTGTCATAGAGAGATGCATGGTCTGAATATCAGTTTTTAAGCCATTAACTGCTTCGTTGATCTCCTTCAAGATCTGGAAGAGATTTTCATTTGCCTGTTCCTCCCGATCTGCTAATTGTGCTCCGAAGGTCCTCAAATATCCCCGATTCTTTCCTCAACCTTCTGGAACCAGGCACCGTAGGGATCAAAGGATCCATCCTTTGCCAGGGCAGTCTCTTCATCTAGAAAAGTGTCATTAGAAGAGTCCACCGGGCCTTTGTTCTCTCCTGCCTCTTCCTTATGGTGGTCCTCATAGATCCGGTTGTCCCAACTCGAGCAGGGGGCTCAGATGTTGAGGACCACCATAAGGAAGAGGCAGGAGAGAACCAAGGCCCGGTGGACTCTTCTAATGACACTTTTCTAGATGAAGAGACTGCCCTGGCAAAGGATGGACCCTTTGATCCCTACGGTGCCTGGTTCCAGAAAGTTGAGGAAAGAATCCGGGGATATTTGAGGACCTTCGGAGCACAATTAGCAGATCGGGAGGAACAGGCAAATGAAAATCTCCCAGATCTTGAAGGAGATCAACGAAGCAGTTAATGGCTTAAAAACTGATATTCAGACCATGCATGTCTCTATGACAGGGCAGGACCAATCACTTGCTGCCTTGAGGGCAGAAAATGATATGTTGAAGGTAGAGCTGGCAAAGGTTCAAGCTGATCTACATTCTACAGCTGAGTCATTGGAATTTTTTTATTCCAAATTCCTACCACTGTTAATTCCAACACCTCCAGCCCCTGCACCCGTCAAGGAGGTTAGATTTGAATCCACTGCAGCTCATGGAGCAGTTCCGAAAGGAAAACTCCCCCCACCGACAAAGATCACCAGAAAGATCAGATGCTAAAGAAGGAAACCAAGACCGCCAAGGCCACACCAAAAGTCCCCGCTGATCCCTCCACCCCATCCCCATCTGAGGGCACACCCGCGGCCGACAACGTCAAAAAACCCGCAGAACTCGACAAAGTCCTTTACACCAATCCTGTCATCATGCAGCGATCTAGTACCACAACACAAGACCCCCTAGCTGCAAAATATGGTGAATTTTACATTGACATCCCCCCAGTTAAAGGAAACCTTCAGAAGCCCAAAATTGCGGAAAAGGCACCCCCCAACTCATCACCCCCCGGACAAGTCATTCCCAGCGGCCAGCACCCCCAAAGTAGCCGACCCCACTCCAGCAACTAATGAAGTTCTCATAAGGTTTAGAGAAAACAAAAGGTCTCTGAGAGCCCAGATGAAGAGGGAAGGGTTCTCAGAGTCCTCCATGGGGACCACAATGGCGGCTCTCCAAAATGCGGCGGTTGCTGGAAATGAAAAATACTACAAGGCAATCCTCCAAGCCAATAGACTGATCAGCAACTGATTTCATCTATCGTCCTACCAGAATATTTAGAAAAAAAATAATAATAATAAAAAAAAAGTAAAAAAGAAATAAGCGTGGCTGGTCCGTCGATGAAAAAAACAACAAACTAAAAATAAACGCCGATGTTAAAATCTAAAATTAAGCAGGAACAGCTTATAAAACTTAGGTTGCAAAGTACACGGGATTTCTGCCACAGCTTTAAACATTTTAATGCCATTCAGAACATTGTGTTTAAGTGAAATACATTTCTTTATGTAAGTAGTTACAAAAACAAAGTATAAAAGCAAATTAAATTCAGAATTTGTAATGTGATTGCATTTAATCTCAATTGACCTAGATTTTGACAGTTTGCGTAATAAAAAGCAAGCACATATCCCAGTTACTAAATATAATGCAAGAATAGGTGACACTTGGATCACAAATTAATATTATTAATGAATAAATTATATTAAAAAATTAGATTAGAATTTTTCAATAATGAATGCTATACTTTTTTAATTGCCTTTACATGAAGTGCCTATAACATGTTGATTTACTTTAAATATTATTTTGAGATATATTCTTTGAAATACGAATATGGAATAGGGTTCCATAAAAACTTTCTAGTTCTACAGGTTTCACGAAAGCACCTTCGAGTTCTAGGGGTTTTGTGAGTTGAAAACGTTTGAAGACCACTGGCTTATGTGATTCGAAAGTTCAACTATAAAATTTTACTGTTAACATATATTCAAAGCACAATTTTGTTTTCTCAAAAAATAAATTATTTTCAATTTTGATTTAAATTTTAAGTTAGTTTCAATTTTTGCAATTTAATAATTTCTGAATTGATTATAATATAAAAATCTGGTATTTATAGAACACATACTGCATTATATTTGAATTTTAAATTAAATGTTTAGTAAAATAAAAACATTTTCATTCCTTTTATTGCCTTTTAATATGTGAAGGTATTTATAAAAAGTAATTTTATAGTGTTTGAAGAAAAAAATATATAGTTAACATACAAATAAATTCAAAATGAAAAAAATCCTAAAAACAGTATTGTTACATGAAATAAAAACAAGATATTTATACTAACAAGAATTCTTAAATGAGAACCATAATTTAATTAAAATTTCATTAATTAAAATAAAACAGTGCATGCAATAAGTAACCAAAACCGATTATTTGAATTTAAATAAGTACATTGCAATTCATTATATCACAATTCAACTGTAAAAGAATTAGATAAGAAACTTCAGTTGAAAGGAAAAAAATTAAATAAATAATAAATTCATTCATATCTTAAAAATTCTTTCAAAATTGCATAAAAATAATGAAAAATCAAAAAAATTTTCATTTCAAAATCAATATTAAATATTTCATTAAAAAAACTATAAACAATTTTAAAATTATTCATGAAAACTATGAATGTTTCATAAGAGAACTAGACTATTCAAAAGAAATTTCTAACAATATAGTTAAGAATAAATAATTCATTATCCATACAAAATTTTTCATGATCATGTATAAAATTATGCAATTTTAAAAAATGACAAGAACAAAAGTTATGATGAGCATCAAATGAAATAATAGCACCAAATAATCACCAGTTTTTTTTAATTAACCTATTTTCATGTATATGTAAAACTAGTAGATAAACATTCCCATAAATGTTATCAAAAAACATTTGAATTAACTCCATAATTAACACAAAATACAGAAGATAAAAATAAATATTAAACAGTAAAAATTTTAAAAAAAAAACCATTAACATTTACTGAATTAAATGATTAAAAAGACAAAGATAATCTATAGTAAGAGGATGTTATTAAGTTAATTTCAATTTAATTTCGAAAATACCATATATTAGTTTGAAACTTGAATAACATAACATATTGAGCCTTATAAAAATTTCTGATATCAAACATACCCTTTATATCTTTAATATTATGAATAACTATGAACATTCCGAAGTCTATAAATAATGTAAAAACAGAAGCACAATTTTTTTTAAAACTAATCACAATATTTTCTAGTCTTGACTATAATAAAGAATTAATTAGTTTTAGCTGCTCTATTAAAATCAGCAATATTACTTTCTCCATTTGATGCATGGAGCAAACCTTTTAAAGTTGGTATCATTGACTGATGTGAGGTAGAGAAATACAAATGGCGATAAAATGGTCCTAAAAAGGATTGTGCACCATTCACTGATGTTAAACCTGAAGTATTGCATTCTAGAGGATCTGCTAGTTCTCGATCATCACAAGGCAAATGGCAAGTTTCTCTCTTAACTGGCAGTGTAGATAGAGGAACAGTCTGATTAGGAAGTTCAACATCTGTTTGAATTGTTAATGGCGTAGTGTTGATAGCTTCCTCTGGAGAGTCTGGAGGTGTATTGCCAATTACAGCATTCGTAGACAAGGGTGTGTGAGGATTTTCTAATGATGAAGATGATGTCTCATTTTTAACACAATCATGGAAAAAATGGTCTGACTTAGCTAGAAATGACCTGCCACATTTTGTACATGTGAAGTTAGCCCTAGCTTGTTCATGTCTCCTGAGATGCAGATTTAAGTTACGTCTATTTCCAAATGATTTAGAACACATTGGACAAGCAAAATTTTTGTCCAACCTGTGGGTAGTCAAATGCTGGCGTAAGTTACTTTTCAAAGTAAATGTTTTATTACAGTGTTCACATTCATAAGGCTTCACACCATTATGACTATTTAAATGTCTTGTCAAATCACCTTTGAGACAGAATTCCTTTTGGCATATATTGCACAAGTACCGGTTGGATGCCAAACGAGTTGATTGTTCATGAATGAGCTGAACATGCTCATGAAGACTTTCAGGCGAAGGAAATGTTTTAGAGCATTCAGAACAAAAAGATAAGCCCACAGAGGGAGATTGATGATTACTGTCTGAAGGTGATGATGTTTGTACATATGGATGAGAACTAGTAAGACTAGTACTCTGATTAGAAGTAATAATATGAGGTAATTTCAATGAAGAGGCACTATTTGGCACAGAAACAAAAGTCTTTTGGGCATGGGAATAACTTAAATCACATATAAGTTGAGGTTCTGCTTGACTTTTATTATTAAACGAATTGTTTGAACTTTCATTACCTTTACTCTGAGTACGAACATGAGTCCTCACATGCTGAGTTAAGTTTCCTTTCAAGGCAAACTGTCGCCCACAATATTTACATGAATGGGGTTTGACACCTGAATGAATCAGAATATGACGACTCAAGTCCCCTTTCAAAGTAAATCTTTTACTACAAGTAGTACATTCAAAAGGTTTCTCACCAAAATGAGCTCGAATATGCCTATGTAAACTATCTTTCTGAGCATAGTTCTTTTCACAAATGGTGCAAGCATACTGTTTCTCTGGAGTATGGGTTCGAAAATGTTGCATCAGATTTCCTTTAAGAGTAAAGCGACGACCACAGATATCACAAGCGTATGGTCTTTCACCACTATGTATTCGAATATGCCGAGTCAAATCACCATTAAGCATAAATGCTTTGCCACAAACAGGACAACGATAAGGTCGCAAACCTATATGTATTAACATATGTCTTTGCAAACTGCGACTATCACCAAAAACTTTACCACAATGATTACAAGCATAAGTAGTTGATATTTTTGTGGTATTTTGAGCTTCGTGCCAGCCTGCACCACCAAATGGCGTTCTTGAGTATACAACTCAGGTTTTATACCATTGTGAACAACTACTTGTGGGGAGCTACTGGGTGCTTCAGTAACAATTGTGAGATTAATCATGCTTTGAGGAACTTCTTCAAGAGATGAAGTAACAGTAATATGCTTATTTTGAGAATCAGAGCATTTCACTTTCTGCCCAGAAGCATCCTGAGGACTACGATGATTATCATTCAGCGAAGTATGGCACGGAATATCATCAACTTGGCAAGATACATCTCTTCGATCAGGAATTAAATCAGTCAATTTAGTACAGTCTCCAGATAAATCCATAGGAGGAACATTAGCAACTTCTTGATGCCTAGATGGATCACTTATAAGATGATTCCATTGTTTATGACCATCTATTAATTGGGCAGATTCTGAATGAGAATGAATTATTTGAGATGAATGTGTTAGTTCTCTAGGAGTTGGCATTTCTTCTAAAACATGATTCCATGGTCCATGATCATTAGAAGATAATATTTGTGAACGATCCTTTGTGGCAGAATGAATGTGCTGTTTATCACTATCAGAAGTTTGTTTGATGACATGACTCCATGCTTCTGGGTTGCTAATAACAGCAATTTGAGAAGACTTTGGTGGATGCAGCATCTCATTTCCAGACACTGCTTCTTCACTTAGATTCTGAGGTTCATCAATTGTGTCCCAGGCTCTTCTTTCTTCGGCAGAATGATCTTTCATGGAATGAAGCAACTGTGTCCTCTCATTCATTTCATCCGAATGACTAGAATCTCGCAATACATGCCTCCAAGTAACTTCATTTTCAGAACTATCTTCCTGAGTTTCTTTTGGAGAATGGAGCATTTGTGAAGTATGTGAATATTGCATAGGCACTGCACTCATTTCATTTGGCGGTCTCAGAATAGCTTGATGAATTTCTGTATTGGGGTTAGTTAACTCAAAAACTTCCTTTAAATCTACAGGAAATGCTGTATGACAAGCTGGTACACTATTTTCTTCCATTTGGCTGGACAAAGGAATTCCTTTTTTACTACCCGAATGAAGAGTTTCCCTGGATAAAGTTAAATCCTGATAATCAGGAGAGCAAACTACATTATCATTTTCCGAAATGTACGACTCTTCCTTTTCAGGCATAATGATTTTTAAAAATGAATATATTACATTACATTTTACAAATTCCTTTTACTTCTTCCCATCACTTTCACTAACACAGCTACACTGAATCAAAGAAGTGAAGATCAGCAATGCATTCCTTTTTAACTTGTTCCATGTCTGCACGTCATCGAGTTGATATTTAGGAAAAGAATATCTATAAAAGAAAAGCAAATTTTTACTGGCTTTTAAAGCTATCTTTGTTAAATATTTTTAAAGATAATCAAAAATTTATTTTAAAGCAAGATTAGCAAAAAATGCATTTAAAAAAATCTTATTAAACTCATGCAAATGTATTTGTAGTATAAGGAATATTACACATCAAAATTCCTTAAAAATATCTTTCTTCATATTTAGCTATCTGTTAAAAATCTTCTAAAAAGGTTACAATTAATATATTAAATATGCTGAATTCATTAATATAAGCTTCTACAAGTACCAATATTATTACAGAAAACTATTATCTTAAAACAATACAGTCAACATTAAGATTTTTAGACAAATGTCTAAACATTTTAAGTGTTTAGACATATTTCCAAAAAATGAAAAGAAAGCATTGAAACATTCAGGAAAAAAGGGATATCTCTACATTTTAAACCAGAGGAGTCAAACTCGTGGCCCACAACGAACATTTTAGTAGCCCTGCCAGTATATTGCCACACAATATATAATGAAGTATCAAAATTTCTCCCAAAATAAGAAAGATAGTAGCAGAGAAGAAATATCGTGTCAGGACAAAAATGTTAAATTTTCCTTGTTCTTTTATGTATGTTTATTGTAGTATATTATACAAAATAAACCTACATTTCAGTGAATATTGATTTTCTTTGTGGCCCACTTAAGTTAAAATAAAATTCATCTGGCCCAAGTCAGTCTTTGTGTTTGAAACCCTTGCTTTAAACATATATATTAAAGAACTTGAGAGAATAGTAGGTCATCTTTAAGATGACAATATGTAATACTGCCAGACCCAAATCATTTCTGAACATTGAAGGCAGTCCGTGACAAATAAAGAATGGCAGGTGTTAATTACAAGTGGATTTCTCAGGTAAATGAAATATGTATGAAGTTCCAAACCCAAATCCTTTTCACTCCATTCTTTCTCATATATGTTTAGAAATATTCGAAAAAAATTCTAAACATGGATTTTACATAAAAAAATTCTTAAATTATGTTTCAAATAAATACAACAAATTACAATGGCAGAACTCAGAGCTCAACAGATTTAAAATGCATCAGCCTAGTCTACACAGCAGAGGAGGTTCAGATTTTATGAACAAATAAAAAATGTTGACATCCTGCACTTTTCATCAAAACTGTTCTAAAGTAAAGATCGATGCTTGCAGCACAGTTCATGTCAATTTGACAAAACCAATACTAAAATATTTTTTTCTTTTATTATTTGTATTGATTCTGGCAAACTGAATCTTAGAATGGTACTTGTATTTAAAGAGTTATCTATTTTAGAGAGAGGGAAAACATTTGTTTAAGAAATGAATACTCAATTATATAAATAGTTTTGAAGTTCAATAAGAATGCTAAACACAATTAAAAGCATTAACTAATACTTGTATTGACTAATCTTTTTTTGAAAAAAAGACACTTGCATATACCCCACAGAAGAAATTTCTTTGACTATCTTTAAGGCAACATCCCCTAATATTTTTGGCCTGATAATATGATATAAATAGCAGTTTTTTTACTAAAAACTTCATCTTTTAAACAATATATTGACAAAAGAACAGTGAATTTAATATGTAGTCATTAGTCAAATTAAATACTTTTGGACATTATTCAAACCTAATTTAAATATTCTAAACACATTTCGGTACTTAAGTATTATCACAACCTATTGGCGACATTATATGAAAATTACAAAGCACACCATTGCTAATTCAGCGCATATGACATATACGAAATTGGGGTTGCCAACTTGGCGAGTTATCTTAATCATTGGGAATTGTTGTGATAATATGTACTCATATTTCAAACAAGATAACAATAGATTAGCAGCAAGGATCTAATTATTGAAATCATAAATTAAGTCTCTGTTTTAAAATCCATCACATCAATACATAAATTTACATAAAGTTTATAGAACACATATAACAGTACACAAAATAAATATTTTTGTCTTTGTCTTTTCTCATATAAAAATACTCCTAAAAAAATCCCCCCTTTGTTTGAAATACATAACTTTAATAAATTGAATTATTTAATTATTTTATTAGAAATAATAACCCACTATTTAATTCTACTGAACAAGTAGAAAAAGTAATTATTTTAAATGCTTTTGAAGAAGTTAAATTTTATAATAAAGTCAAATTTTAAATAATGGGGAAATTTTTCCAAATTTAAGCATGTTGGATCACCAAATATGAGATTATGTTTTATATATATATAATGCACTTTATTTTTGATATTTTGTTGATTAAGAAATCAATTATCAACAATTCCAATTTTTTAAATAGGAAACAATTAAAAATGTCAATATAAATAATCATTTAAAAGCACATTGATAATGATTTAAATTCTATTAAAATCAAAAATAATACAGCTAACATTCTCTGTAACAAGTATTTTTGTTTTTTGTTCAAATATTTAAAAGTAAGATTTTTATTTAGCGAGGTTGAGGGAGGAATGCAATTTTATTTATAAAATGTCAAGGTTTCTTTAATAAAATATGTTGAATCAAAAAATCAATCACCCAGATTCCTTTTTCAATATTAAAAAACAATTAAAATGCTCAATAAATTTAAAATGACAGGAGTCAGAAGCTTTCAAAACCACAATGTCAATGATTTAAATACACTCATTTAACATGAATAAAAATGTTAAATATAACTTTTACCAACTTATTTTCTACTAATGTAAAAATAATAAATAAAAATTATTCAACATGTAAAAAATTGTTCTATCACACTGATAATTAATAATTACAAACACATCATAAACAATATCTTTTAGATGAAGACTTCATAAATTCTTATAAAGAAACTTGCAATAATATACATTCAGTCAGAGAATGCACATGTATCTAATCATGAACAAATAGTTTCCTGCAAGAAATAAAAATTACAAAATAATACATCAAACACAGACACTAATTTTTATTTCGGACTCGTGAAAATAAGACGATAATATAATATTTGGCAAACTTAAACATTTTTGTTCAACTGAAACGGAATTTAACTTAAAAGTAAACTCAGTAAATTGCGTACAAAATGCGTAAATAAAACAAAACTGAGCCGAAAACTTTCTGAGCAAACAGGGAAAATAAAAATTTACAATAACTGTTTTAAACAGAATTCCAAAACTTTATTGACTTAAAAAATTTAAAAAAAAACAATTCAAAGAAACCAATTTACAACTTTAAAGTTTTTGATCAAAAATATTTACCATTTATTTTTTTCGAAATATGTTTATGAACTTGAAAAGAATCAGGTTAGTATTCAGTAAACATACAACATTATAATGATAAAAAATTTTAAAACAGAATATTTTTAAGAGTAATAGTAAATATTACTGCTACAGTCACACATGCTTATTTAAATAACAAATTTTAAAAGTCCAATTCTTATATTTCATGATCACAAAAATTAAATCCCCGGTAAAGTTTCTCCTAATGATCATGACAGACTCAAATAAACTCAGCTAAGAAAACAACATTACAAAGCAACTAATATTGCCAAACATAGGAATCTAAATAAGTATTAAAAATGTGTGCATTAGATGTCGCATTAAAATTTAAAAATGAACAAATAAATATTAATTTAAATTTCATTTTGAATCGAAAAAAATTGCTCTAAAATATTTTATTAATACAAGCAATGTTCTTAAGTTTTATACCGAAAAAAAATTTAAAAGTCATAGAAGAAAACTGTCCTAAAGGACTAGCAAGTAAGTGAGCTGCGTGAGAGTTAAAATAGCATTATAAAGCAACACTAGGCTGCTGTTGACGGACCTCGTAATTTTTGAACTTCAGTCAAGTGACGAGAACGACACCTGAGCTTGCACCCTCTCTCCAAACTACAACACCATTCCAAAGAGAAGACTTTGATATCGACAGATTTAGCATACACCAGCTCCATCTACACCGCTAAGTCGTCAGTAACAGATTAAAGGACCACCAAAGTGTGAAGAAAATGTGCGTCAAGTTATTATTCTAATAATAATATATAAAGATAACCAAATAAAGAAAAAGTTGCAACTTTTTCTTCAAAACATTTCCAGCTTTAAATAATTTTCTATTTGCAGCAATTTGATATTCTGTGATTTCAAAATTACTGACAATGTGCAAAATTTTAGTTACTGTTTGCTTTTTTTAAAAATTTATTTACTATCATTTATTCGTTACAGAAATTTTTACTAATTTTTTCAATTCCTACTATTAGTTCACTCTCCCCTACATATATACATTTTTTTAAACTTGTAGTGGAGGACACACTTGTGTTAATATTTTTTCAATTGTTAATTCATTAATTAAATTAAAAATGAATTTGTTGTAACAAACAAAAATAATAGTCCAGTAGTATATATAGAAAGGAAAATCATTCGTTGTGTCTCTTGGGAAGTCTTAAATAACCGGGGTTTGCCGACACTTCAAAATGTGCCAAAACGCCAAACAGAGCGAGTATCATTCAAATGTGGCTGTCGTCTATTATATCTTACTTCTGGCTACGTCACAGAGTTAGAGCAACACGTAATTTAGAGTTAAAAATAGGTTGATTGATTGAATATTAACGTCGCACTGTTCAGCTACACGAGGGCTTTTGACGACGGACCACGTAATTTTGAACCATGGTCAAGTGATGTGGACGACACCTGAGCTGGCACCCCCCTCTCCTAACTACCACACCACACGAACGGGAGGACGTTTCAGCTCTCGACAGATTTAACGTGCATCGCTGCCCTACACGGTGGGTCTTTAGTGGTTAAAAATAGGTGGTGAAGTGCGGTTTTTCTATAACATAATATAGTCCGAAATATAATTACATTTTTTAAAGAGAATACATAAAAATAAGGAATTTTTAATGTCAGTTTTGGGTTTATTTTGAATGCTAAGAAATTTTCGAACAGTCTTAGAATAATATTTTTAGTGTAAATTAAGAGATTAAAATAGAAGAAATTTGTATATGTACAAACGCTCATAAAACAGTTCCTTTACATTTATTCTTTTTATAAGTAAAATTTCTAATTTTCTTTGGAACAGTTGATATATTTTTTTTAATTTAAAAATTCTTGTTACTTAAATATGAAATTAAAAATTATAGAAATTTAGAAAATAGTATTGAATATGAAAAGGTTTAATTTTTAAAATTTTTCTCTGTTTTCTTCTTTATTTATTACATACTGTATATTTTATATATTTTTTATGTATTATTATTTTTATACATTATTTTTATATATAATATTTTTACAATAAAACTATTTTTGATAAATTTATGTAATAATTTTTAAGGTAAAAATCTATATTTGATTTGTACAAATATGCAAATGAAATACTAATATATATATTTACTGAAAATTTTATTTCAGTGAAAATGTTTATAAACTTTTCTTCCTTTTTTTTTTTAATTTGGGGGCTTTTTTTTGTGAAAGGCTAATATAATTTTTTACCATCTTAGTTGGTTTTCTTTCGATAATTCATTTGAATTAAATTATACATGGATTATAGATTTTTATAAGCGGGTTTTGATCATTTTGAAGACATGTTTTATAAAAAAGAGGAATTTTTTTTATCACTTTTACTCAATTTTTCCTAAATAGTTTTTTTCCCCTTTAAGGTATCCGACTACTTGCGACAACTTTTTTTTGAAAAAAAAAGAAATATGGAGATCTTTTTGTGATTTTTATATTTATATAGTATATTTTAAGGAAAAAATCCTAAAATTGGTAAAAGAATAAAAAATTATTATTATTAAAATGGGAAAAAACTAGTAAAAATGTACGAAAAATTACATAAACGGGGCCATCTCTCTACAAAAATTTTATGAACAAATTCTCAATTTTTCAATTTTGATGTGTTACTTTGTTATTCCTGTTTGAAGTGATCTTCACGATAAGAAATATTTTAATTTTTACAAAAACTAGAGCACTTTATCTAAGTCATTATACGAAATTGCTTAAAAAAACATTGACTATATTCACATAAAGAGCTGCAAATTTTGAAATAAAACAGTTATTGATAAATCTGAAGATCAAAACACTTTTACTGTTATGCAGAACATAAGCAAAAATTTCAGCTAATTATTTTCAAAACTTTTTGAGCAATCGCGGTCCCCGTTTGAGTTTTTCGAAAACAACACGCGTTTCAAAGTTTGACATCTTGTGTCAAGTTATGGCATTTGCTTTTACTAAAACGCTTGTAGTTTTTGTTCTAGTGGAGGAAAAATAAAGTACTTGGTATTGTTATTAAGTTAATAAAATGGTCTATAAAATAAAATCATAAAAAATTGTGCCGATTTTTGAAAAAAATCATGGTTTTAGGGTAGTCGGATACCTTAATATCAAAGAATGTCACATTTTTAGAGGATACACTTGATCATCTAATTTATTATTGAAGTCCTAAAATTAACTACTTTCTTGAATAATTTTATTTACATTACAGTTTCTGAGAATGTGAATTCTTTTTATTAAAACTCTTTTATAAGTTTCACTTGTATGTAACGGAATCTTTGAAATCAATTTTACCCGCTTTAAAATGTCGGATTAATTCGAAACTTTGCGCACTCTTCAAGGACCGATGACAATACAACAATTTCATAATTTTTTTCCGTTGTCCTGATCAGGATCTTCAGGAATAACGATTTCCAGATTTGACCACTGATTTATTATACCGTTTCCAGATTTGGTGACTGATTCCATATACCATTTCAAGATCTGGCGACTAATTCCATGTACCATTTCCAGATTTGGCAACAAATTCCAGATCCCATTTCCAGATTTTCTGGTTATAAATTTAGATCATCCAGTGCCAAGGGGGGGTCAGTAGATCTTCAGCACCCAGGGCCCGAAATGAGCTTAAAGCTGCACTGTTTATACTTTCAGACCGATCGAATATCCAATTCCTCTTTGCAGAAAATTATACCCAACTCATTTTTTTACACGGGCTTTGTTTTACACGATTTTGAAATAACACTGTATATGAATTTAACGAATTTTTCTTATTTTACACGAACTTTTTGTTCTAGCACGATTCCCAAAAAAATGTAAACATTCATGCCCTTTGGATGAAGACGATTTGATCAAATTTAAGACTGGTTATGATTATAAAGAAATAGAAGTGAAGGTGAAATTCAACTAATAACAGCTGATTCAATTCACGAGGGCTTGAAATTTGATACAAGTACGGAACCACATTTTCTTGCACATGATTCTGACATACAGCGTGCATTAAAATTTCAATATTATCTTAAGTCTTATGTATCAGCATATGAAGAATTATGTAAGCACCATGAAGAACTAAAATAAAACAAAAACAAAAATAGGCCGCTAATGACAGATTTTGTAACAACGAAAAAACCAAATAGGGCCATTAATAACGCGAACGAAATTCTTTATTTGAATCAAAACTAACAGTTGTACGTGAGTTATCTACTGATGATAGCCTTTTTGATCCAGTTTGTAATAAATGTGCACGCTAATTATCAACTAGAGATGAACAGTTGCTAGTAAATAGCTCTGTTACCAATTTCAAATTGTATTTTTATTTGTTTTGTATACTTGTCAACTGAATTTTCCCTGTAGACTATTTTTAATTTTTTTTAATAAAAAGGAATTGCTTTTTTAAATAAATATGTAACAGATTTTCTTATTACTTTTTCTGCACGGTTTTTCAATAAAATATTTAGAGATTTTTCATCTTACACAATTTTTTAAAGTTATGGAACGTATCCGCAAATTTACTATTTTTCGCATGTATTTTTTACACGATTTTTTTCGCACGGTTTTCTGAGGAACGTATCTACCGTGTAAAAAAAAGAGTTGGGAGTAAAAGTTTCTTACTATTGCAGCCCTTATACTCTTATATAATTCTCCTCAAGATAGATCTTTCTATTTATCACATCTGAAGGAAGGTTCGATCTGAGCACCTTCTGTTCCGAAAACGAGTATCTTAGCCACCACGATCATCATCGCATGTAGGCTATTTCTGGTTTATACCGATATCACACCCCCACACTGCCCCCTTGCCAGTGACTCGGCGAATAGGCGAACGAACGATACTATATTCGTGTCGAGCGGGTGAGCAGATGCGTCATCGTACGTGACGGCTTTGTGACTTGCGTCATTTGTGTGTGATGGTTTGATTGTTTTTGCGGTGATAGATGGCGCCACGACTGCTGCGGTTCTCGTTGTACGGTCATGGTCACCAATGAAGGAAGATTAGAACTGGGTACCTTCTAATCCGAAAACGAGTATCTTAGCCACCACGCTAAAATGATCGACATCGCATGTAGGCTATTACTGGTTTATATCGATAGCACACCACCAGACATCTATAGCTCTTTTTCTCTGCTTATCTTATCTCTGAGGATTAATATATTATTTCCTTTAAATGTTTAACTCAATCACGTGCAAATCGTCCATTATAACACACGAAGTATTGAATAACCCGTCGTAGATACGTCTTTAAATTGCAAAGTGAGTCCTGGTATTGAATAATAACTTTGGCCATTCTACAACGTATGGTTTTGAATTAAGTTTTATTTTCAGGGAAACACGGTATTTCAATTTCAACTTGTAGATATTGTTTCTCATTGTATTTAATTTAAGATTTTCTAATATCCTTCCATTATTTATACTTTACATTGAATAATAATTGTTACGATTTTCTGCTCAAACACTGCAAATTTAAAACAACTTTTTTAAAAGAACGTTGAAATGGAATTCCAAAAAATTGAAAAGATCTCTTTTTTTTTTTTTGAGATGATGAAATTATTTATCAGAAAGAAAGTTGTCTTATAATTTAGTCTTTGCAATCAAGAATATTTAATAGAAGATAGTTTCAAATTAAAATGTATATCAACATACTCATGGATAGGATCAGTATTAAACCCTCCTTTTTTTAAAGAAAAAAATACTTTGTTGTTAGCATTCGCTTATATCTATGAATTGAAAATAAAATTACCCGTTATTTTGTGATTTCTAATCCCTCTGGTCAAATCTGAGACTAATCCTGATCCATGATACAATTCACTGAAATATAGATAAGAAAATAGATTCTAATTGATTAAAAAATTTGGAGCACCCAAAGGCAGAAGCCTAATTTGGCTTCTGTATGCTTCATAATTTTGAAACATGGTCAGAAGATGAGGAGCATTCCTGAGTTGACATGAATCTTTCCATATCCAGTCAACGCCCAGACAGATTTAATGAGAAACAGATCCTCTACGTCAGGGGTACTCAACCTTTTTTTCTGCTGGGCCGCATACATATGGCAGCTATTTCACGCGCGGGCCGCATACATACACTGCTGAACAATTGCTAAGGACGGATCACAAATTGCTATGTAGCATAACATTAAGCGAGACATGAGGCCTAGTAGGATAAAATATAGTTGCCACACTGTTCAGACATTAGAATAAAGAATATTTATTGTTCTGGAAAGTACAAAAGCTGTGAAACATCTGAAAGAAAAAAAAATGTTCATTTGATCTGCGTACGGAGAAATGGAACAATGCATCTAAAAGTCAGCAGGCACCTTAAAGAAAGGTATTAGTACGGGATATGTCCACCGTGGAGAGTGATGAACACGTCGTACCATACTTTGCACAACATTATCCAGCAGCTGTTGAGGCAATTTATCCCATTCCTCTGTGGGTGCACGGATGAGGGTGTTCTTGTTTGTCGGAGGATAGTTTCGACCAGCAACTTGCCTCCCCAAAGCATCCCACACATTTTCAATGGGGTTTAGATCTGGAGAATACGCTGGCCATACGAGACGTTGAATACCCTCGCTGTCTAGACAATCCTGAACAGCGAGTTTTCGACGACATGTTGCGTTGTCGTCCATAAAAACAAATTTATCACCGACAGCACCACGGAAAAGACGAACATGATGAAGTAGAACTTCATCAATGTATCGTTGGCCCGTCATAATCCCATTCGCAACCACATATAGGCGCGTGCGGCCATTGATCATGATGCCGGCCCACACCATGATACTGCATGTCGGATATCGGTCCTTTTCCGGGATATTTTCTGGACGATAAGCAGTACCACTCTCGCGCCAGATCAGTTGGCGTCTACAATCCGATGACAGACTGAACCTACTCTCATCTGAGAATAGTACGCATGCCCAGTCCTGTTCAGTCCAATTGTGATGCTCACGACACCATTGCAAACGGGAAGTACGGTGCTGTCTGGTCAATGGGACACACACAACAGGTCTGCGTGCGTATAGTCCTCCTCCCCTCAAACGTCTGGCAACAGTTTTCGGGAGATCTGCTTTCCTGAGGCAGCAAGAAACTGATTTGCCACCTGCTGAGCTGTGGTGCGCCTGTTCCTTTTGCTGATAGTACAATATATCTGTCTTCTACAC